>OX442358.1:30376287-30428787 GCA_949357725.1 Hyperoplus immaculatus | reverse complement strand
GTCCCAGATGCTGCAAGAGAGGTCTGCAAATCACTAGATGTAATGTTTGGGTTGGCTTTTAACTGAAAAATCACTTATCTTGTGACGCTTGTGGATATTTTTGAAGGAAGTCCACTTCTAGGCAGATGTTCAGTCACTCTTAAAGCTCTCCATTTGCAGATGATTTGCCTCACGGTGGACCGATGGAGCTCAAACTTTTTTTAAAATAATTTATAGCTGTCCCCAGACAAATGTGCAGCATCACAACTCTATTCCTGAGATCCTCAGAGATTTGTTTCCCTTTTAGCATGTCTGACCAGTATGGGTTCACTTTGGTGAGCCTAAACTGACCTGGTTTTATCTCTGTTGTATCTAGTGCCGCCCAATTTCTTCCCTAAAGATCTCTCACTACATTGGTCCATTTCATGACTCAATTTGGCCCATCTGATTGTGTTTACCTGCTCCATTTAAGCAATGCAGTTTAGGGTTCACAAACTTTTGATCATACAACAGTTGTCAAATAATTTGTTTTATCTGTTTTAACAATTTATTTCTGGGAAAGAAAAATGTTGAATTGATAAACAAACATCTGTTATTTCATATAAAAAATACTGGTATTGATAAAAATGAATTAATAATGGTAAAAATAAATAAAATTCCAAAATGTTCAAGGGGTTCACAAACTTTCGCACTTGACTGTATATGTTTTACATGTGACTAGCCTGAACTTGTTCATCTAGATACTATTGATATGGTTCTACACTTTGCAAATCATATGCTTAGAGGGGATCAGCTGTTGGTCAGCGGATGTAGCAGAGTTTGACAGCTAGCTAGTTCAAATAATTTATGTGTGTGTGTGTGTGTGTGTGTGTGTGTGTGTGTGTGTGTGTGTGTGTGTGTGTGTGTGTGTGTGTGTGTGTGTGTGTGTGTGTGTGTGTGTGTGTGTGTGTGTGTGTGTGTGTGTGTGTGTGGCTGTAGGTCTCTGCAGCCACATGATTTCAGCTTGACTAGGGCTCGTGATAGAGTAAAGGCTATAGGACAGCTCTGTGTGTGTGTGTGTGTGTGTGTGTGTGTGTGTGTGTGTGTGTGTGTGTGTGTGTGTGTGTGTGTGTCAGTGTGATTAGGTTCAATTTCAGTTGACAACATGTGACATTGATGATTGAATCTTTGAATGAAACATTTCAGTCATAGATATGAAATAGTGTGTATCCTTGCCGATGCCTGAACTTCACCATGGTCGCAGCCTTCTCCTGAGGCTCCTGATAACCTTGTTGCTATGGATACAACCCCAAAAATACAACAGCTAAATAATGCTTCACATGTATTTGTAAATAGATAAACGGAACAAAGTAAATTAACCAAAAAAAAAAAAACACCGGCAAAATATTTAACAAATTTAACGTGTCCGAAAAAGGAGTAGTAAGAAGTATAGACTTATATAATACTACCCCTTATCTACATTCATTAATTCATAATCATGTAGGTAAGGCAAGTGTATCTCTATGGCACAATTCAGTCACAAGGCCATTCAAAGTGCTTTACAGGGGCATGAAATACATCAAGATTAAAAAATTAATCACATTAATCACATATAGCATAGACATTAAAAAAGCTAATTTAAAAAAAAACGAATAGAACTAAAAAATGACAGGTTAAAAGGGAAACAGAAAATAATAAATTCCTAAAGATATTTCAAGTATCTGCTGGATACTTGGATACAAATAAGTCAGTAAAAGTAAAATGTTCCAAAGGTCCTGGGGCGATGTAGTCGGGGCACAGAGACAGACATTGATTCTGGGATGAAGTTGGAAAGTTCCCTGAAGTATTTCTTAGATGTTTTCAGCTTTGAATTCTTCCAGGAAAAAAAAAAAAATCTGTCTGTATCTTAATGAGTAAACAGCTTCTGTCAATGTATTAGGTTAACCAGTGAAGATGTGTGTCATGTGGTGTGTATATGTGTGTGTCTGTGTGCGTGTGTGTGTGTGTGTGTGTGTGTGTGTGTGTGTGTGTGTCTGTGTCTGTGTGCGTGCGTGTGTGTGTGTGTGTTTGTGTGTGTGTGTTGGAGGTCTGTGGTTCTGTGCGCTATGTTCTGCAGTGCTGTTTATAAAGCTAATAGGCGAGTAATGCGTCAGGTATGTTTTGAGTTAGAGCTAGGGGGAATGACAGTGTGTGTGTGTGTGTGTGTGTGTGTGTGTGTGCGCCTGTCTGTGTGTGTGTCACTTGTTTTTAGAGACATGGCAACACGTTCAAGGAGATTGTAGTGTGTAAGATAACTGGCAAAAGGCCAAGACCAGGCCATAATGTAGGTTGGTGTGTGTGTGTGTGTGTGTGTGTGTGTGTGTGTGTGTGTGTGTGTGTGTGTGTGTGCACGTGTGTGTGTATGTGTGATGATCTCTATCTTCACCTGTGTGTCACCACAAGCAAGCACTAACTGACTCTTTTTGAACACATCGAAGGACTCTGAGACAATATGTTATTGTGTGAGACATATAATTCCTATGGATTTTGAACTCTGGTGGATCTACATGTACAGCATTATCGAAAGGTCATAGCAGGTCAGATGGAGAGAGGAACTGTGTGTGTGTGTGTGTGTGTGTGTGTGTGTGTGTGTGTGTGTGTGTGTGTGTGTGTGTGTGTGTGTGTCACACACCGTAGCTGGCCTGTTCACAAGGCTGCGGCATCATTTATTCAACAGGGACAAATTAGGCATCGACAGACGTGGATAAACAAGAGAGCAGGCCACAAGGAGAGGCCAAGTGTGTGTGTGTGTGTGTGTGTGTGTGTGTGTGTGTGTTTTCAAGGCTGTTCTGGTTTGTTTGATGTAAGTCCAGTGCATTAGCAGAAGGAGCAGTTGGCTCTCTGTGAAGGTGCACACACACGCACACACACACAGACACGCACACGCACACACACACACGCACAGACACACACACATATCGACTGTGTTCCTGTATTTCTACTCTTTTGAGGACCCATTTGATTTGTAGACCTATAAGGGAGTGAGGCCATTTTAATGTGGACCATGTCAGCACAATTTGTCCACTCATCTTGCTGCCTAAGGGCAAAGCCTATGTTTTATGGTTAAGGTTAAAGGGCCACTAATTGAGTTATGCACTTGTCATGGTTTGTAGGACTTAAAGGTGCTACGAGGAACTTTTTAAAATATTTTCTGAAACTGCCTAATTTTTCCTCTGATGATCATGAATGACATGTAACAGCAAACGAGACCATCAGTGCAAAGAATGTCATTTTTATATAGTTTTTTCTTAATGCCTTTGTCATGGGTATACGCTCACCCAGGAACAACAGCTGGCGTAGTAAAAACCTTACCACCTTTGTCCAAAGGGGGCGCTAGAATCAACACAAACTGAAAATTCCTCGGCGCACCTTTAACCTAGATACACTTGTATAATGTGTACAGTTCCTCGACTGTGGCTCAGTTGGTAGAGCGGGTCGGCCGATGATCAAAGGGTTGGAGGTTCGATCCCCACCCTGCCACCTGTGTCACAGTTGTTGTGTCCTTGGGCAGGACACTTCACCCACCTTGCCTCGTGTGAATGTCGATAGTTAGCCTGCTGCTATCGGTGCATGAATGTGTGTGTGGGAAAGGAAAACAGGTCTCCCTTGCAAAAGAGTGTCTTCGGTCTCAATGGGATTTACCTGTATAAATAAAGGTTAAAAAAAATAATAAAAAAATCCATACACACAATAATTTATTTTATTAAGTTAATTACAAGCATATAACACAAATAAAATTCAAAATATATCCAAAAATAGAATAAAGTGTGTAGATAAGCAACGTCAGTTATGTCTGGATGTGTTTAGATTCAGGGCAGCCAAAATAATCTATCAATCTTTTTGATACAATCATTGTTTTATCTGTTTTAAATGTATTAAAGCTGCAGTGTGTAGAATGTTGGGTTTTATTTCCTAGCAGATTTTGTAGAAAGTAATTATAATATCCATAAGTACATTTAATTTAGTGCATAATAGCTGAAAAATAAAAATATATGTCCATATTTCTGCATATTTTGGACCAAGGCCTAGTGCCGCCATCTTAAAAGTGTCATAGTTGGAATGTCATCAGGAGCATTGTTTACAATTTAGAATTGTTCTTGTCCTTGAAGGCCACTGTAGCTTCTGTTATTATTCTAAAGGGTTGGGGTTACCCAGGGAGTGTTGCATTCTAGAACTTTGTAGAACTTTCTTGATGATGTCATATTACACACTGCACCTTTAAGTCAAGGGGCTAGTATCATGTCAGACATCTTACGAGAGTGAGTATCGAATAAACTCCAAGTGATACCCAACCCCCTGTCATAGAAAAGGCCCTCACAAGTACAGAAGTTCAAACGTACGTGTGTGTGTGTGTGTGTGTGTGTGTGTGTGTGTGTGTGTGTGTGTGTGTGTGTGTGTGTGTGTGTGTGTGTGTGTGTGTGTGTGTGTGTGTGTGAAGGGTCTGCAGTGTGTCACTCCACAGGCCGTGTGCTCTCTGTCACTGAGAACAGATAAAACACAATGTCCTCCCTGTTCTCTCTCCCTCCCTCCCTCTCTCTTTCCCTCTCTCTCTCTCCCTCTCTTTCTCTCTCCCTCTCTCTTTCTCTTTCTCTACCTCTCTCTCTTTCTCTCCCTCTCTCCCTCTATCTATCTATCTATCTATCTATCTATCTATCTATCTATCTATCTATCTATCTATCTATCTATCTATCTATCTATCTATCTATCTATCTATCTATCTATCTCTCTCTCTTTCTCTTTCTCTACCTCTCTCTCTTTCTCTCCCTCTTTCTTTCTCTTTCTCTACATCTCTCTCTTTTTCTACCTCTCTCTTTCTCTCCCTCTCTCTTTCCCTCTCTCTTTCTCTACATCTCTCCCTCTCTCTCTCTCTCTCTTTCTTTCTCTCCCTCTGTCTCCCCCTTTCTCTGTCTGAACTGACATCCAAAAAAAAAACTATAGCAATATACATTTAAACCTATTCTTCTAAAATGTTTTTACTTCAATAAAGAAGGATCTGAAAGGATAGCCATATAATCATGTCAGGTGGTAGGATGTCCTAGAGGTAAGCGGGCTGACTAGTAACCATAAGGTCGCTGGTTCGATCCCTGGCACCGGACAAGAGGGTCTTATTTGTAACACTAGAAAGGTTGGTATACAGCATATATGGGTTACGTTCCGAATCGCATACTTTCTACTTTATAGTATGGTAGAAAAAAGATTTAGGATGTCCCGATTCTTATGGCCAGATTTAGGATGGTTAGAAGTACCCGGATGTCCTACTTCATGCAGGCCAAGATTGTTAGTGTTGAAAACTGCATCCTATTTGGGTGATTCTGACCCACAATCCAGTGCGCACGTGAAGTGACGTAACATCGACGAAGCCTCCATATGAAAACAAACGGGGATGCGACGGATATAAAAGCAAGAGGCAAGATCAAGGCGCCATGTTATGATGAAATAAGAGAGTATGTCCCAATAGTATGCCTACTGCATCCTAACTAGATTCTTTTTATCATCAGATGTAGTATGTAGAATAGAAAAAAGAAAGAGTATGCGATTTGGAACGCAACCATGGTGTCTACCACCTCGTACCTTCGACCAAATCACAGCAGTGCTGATATAGAGCGACAACATTGCTCCTTCTCATGTGATATTGCTTAACTAACACTGTTTAGGAGAATCGTAGATGGTGTACATTTTAAATTGTGCTTTGTGGGTCTGGGTAACGGTGTGTGTGTGTGTGTGTGTGTGTGTGTGTACAGTGTGCCTAAAGTGTATCTGAGCCAAGAGTTCAGCAATATCATGTGCTTTCACTTCAACCTCAGCTGAGGGCATGTGTGTGTGTGTGTGTGTGTGTGTGTGTGTGTGTGTGTGTGTGTGTGTGTGTGTGTGTGTGTGTGTGTGTGATAGAACTGGCAGGTGTAGACAGGAGTCACCACTTGCTGAAGGACCTTTATTTTTGGGCCACACACACACACACACACACGTACAAACACATTAATATGAACATTTAATTCAGTCTATTGTTGATAAATAATCATCAATAATTTAATAATTTCTGCATTACATAGAATGCTTGATCATATTAGAGGTGCACGATTATGACCAACACACACACACACACACACACACACACACACACACACACACACACACACACACACACACACACACACACACACACACACACACACACACACACACACACACACACACACACACACACACACACACACACACACAGAGACAGACAGACAGACAGACAGACAGACAGACAGACAGACACACAGACACACAAACACACAAACACACACATGCAGGCCATCCTTCAGAGGCATTAGGGCGGATGAAGGGGAACCTGTTCAATTGAGTTAAAGCCTGCAATTCAATTTGCCTGTGTGTGTGTGTGTGTGTGTGTGTGTGTGTGTGTGTGTGTACTTTCCCTGTAAATGATTGTACAGTTTGAAGATGTTCTCTAAAGGTAACTGAATTAAATTAAGTTAAATTGGACTCCTTGTCAAATATGCAGCACTATATGTACACACACACACACACACACACACACACTCGCAGTTTACCACATGATTAAGGCAAGACCATGTGATGTCGAAAGCAGTAGTCCTGGGGCCAATCCAAATAGTCCAATCTCCTAACCTATAAGCCTCCTTTCCTATACCTTAACCCCTAAACGTCATCGGGGTTAAGGAGAGATGAAAGGTGCTTCCTATCGAACATAGGAAAGACAGCGCTGTTTCAAATGAATTCGACTCCACTTTTCCTAACCGATGTCATTGCGCGACGGCGAGTAGTGCTGACGTGAGTCACTAGCGTGAAACTACACTAGCCTATTCTCCGAAAATTGACTACAACAAGCGCTCGTTTGATCCATGCGTTCTTTTCATATTGATTTTAATCAGGTTGTCGCCAACAGAGTGAGATTCACTCCCATATATCCCAATTCACATGTGGAATAAAAAGAGGCTACACTTGTGTTGATGTTGAAATGAACTGCCCCCAGTAACTTCATTATATGTGAAGTTGGTATTTTATTTTCTTATGGTGTAAATTATGTGCTACGAAAATAACTATTATGATGTTGGTCTTTTATGAGTTCTTTATTATTTATGGAGGATGGGGGCGGGGGGTATTTTGTTTTAGCCGAGTTAAATCTTCCTCTCTTCTCCTCTCCTCTCTTCTGTTTTACCTCTCGTTCGTATTTGTGTAGTCGGTAAACTCCGGCGGTGGCCTGTTGCTTTAAATCTTGCCGCCGTAAAGGATTATAGGATACCACTATCTCCTTTCCTTTCGTAAAGGTTGGTCCGGAGTAACCTATGCTAAAGGAGGGTTAAAGGATGAATCGAGGCTCCTTTCCTATGCCTTTCCTAAGCATTTTGAGAATTCCAATCACCTATCCGTCGAGTACTTCCGGGTCATCTCGAAAAAGGAAAGGAAAGGAAAATTCCTATGCAAAAAAGACTATTTGGATTGGCCCCTGGGCTGGCAAATTAAATCCGTGGGAAATGTATTTTATTTTTCATCTACTTTGTCATAAATTAATTTGTGGTACAGATATCTATCTATCTATCTATCTATCTATCTATCTATCTATCTATCTATCTATCTATCTATCTATCTATCTATCTATCTATCTATCTATCTATCTATCTATCTATCTATCTATCTATCTATCTATCTATCTATCTATCTATCTATTTTGTTTGCAGCCCAATACAAAAGGCAATGTTACATTTCAATGGGATCCCTTAGTTAGTGGATTGTGACGCTTTACCGTATTCACTGACTTTGCAAAAATGTGATTTTGGCCTGAACTATGCTCAATTTATCAACTTGTACTATACACACACACACACACACACACACACACCTACACACACACACACACGCACACACACGCACACACACACGCACACACACGCACACACACACACACACACACACCTTACCTCATATCTCCCGCATGCCCTTCCTGCAACCTTCGACCCCTGTGTGCGTACAGCCGTCAGCGCTCAGATAAACAGGGCGGAGGAGCATCCGCACACACACACACACACACACACACACACACACACACACACACACACACACACACACACACACACACACACACACACACACACACACACACACACACACAGTGAAGGGGCCTTTTCCTTCCTTGCTCTATATTTAGTTACATCTGCACCTGTGCGTCTGAGCGCGCTCAGTAAGCAGCTGATGAATGGACGGCTGTGACCACAGGAAGGGAGGTGGTGTGTGTGTGTGTGTGTGTGTATGTGTGTGTGTTTGGAGTCTTAACACACACACACACACACACACACACACACACAAACACACACACACACACACACACACACACACACACACACACACGGCCTGTTTTCTCTCATGATGACATCATACTTGTTTTCACTGCTGTAACTGGAATGTTGCTTCACTATCAAATGTTCCTGTTTTAATTCATTGCCTCAATACTCTGATGAAACAGTCAATGTGTGTAGAATCAGTAGAGCTCTAGATCGGTTCATCTCACTGTTTAATTTTTTTAGTTGATTAAAGACCTACTTCACCGGTGGAAATATGAAGGTGTATTGAACTCCGAGATCCTATGTAGTATAAATGTGCAAAATGTTTAGAAATCGGTTCATCCTAGCCTGAGAAAAGGCAGAAAGAGTGTCTTAAAGCGCCCCTTTAGCAGTTTTGGGGTTAAGTGCCTTGCTCAAGGACACAATGGTAGAGATGGTGGGCACCGTAGGGCCGCCACTAGATGTTGTCGGTACATTTCTGCCAACGTCATCTGTCCATTCACCACAAAGATAAATAATTACGTTGTTAAAACCTCAAAATGCTCTCAGTAATTTTTATATTGAAGATCCATTAAAAGATGATGCGGTTCCTGGAAATATGTTAACAACACACACGCACACACACACACACACACACAATCACACACACAATCACACACACTCATTCTTGTACTTGTAACTAAATGCCTAACCCCAACCCTTACACTAACCGTAACATAAACCTAATTCATACCTGAATCTTAAAACCTAGTGTTAACCCTCAAACAGCCCTTTGTAGAAGTGAGGACCGGCCAAAAAGGCCTCACTTTCCCAAAATGTCCTCTCTCCGATGCTTAAAAGCTAAACGTTGTCCTCACAAAGCTGCCTGTAGGTTTACACACACACACACACACACACACACACACACACACACACCTACCTAACGGGCCAAGTAAACTTTCTCTGTCCTCCCCCTCATGTCTCTCTGCTTTCTGTCTCTGTCTGTATACATTACTGAACCCACGCCTGTTCATCTTCACTGCACCAAGTTCCAACTAAGTACTGTTCACCGTGTGTGTGTGTGTGTGTGTGTGTGTGTGTGTGTGTGTGTGTGTGTGTGTGTGTGTGTAAAAGGTGGATTATGGACTCGGTGGGTGGTGGTGCAAGCTGCTGGTAAACTTGTTTTCTTGAGATGAAGCATGTCCTACACACACACACACACACACACACACACACACACACACACACACACACACTCACTATGCCGTTCATACACATTTAGAAACTCAGTAGATTGCAGAGCAGCAGTTGTGTGTGTGTACAGCAATATATGGTGTGTGTGCGTGAGAGGGATTGAGGTACAGTATCTCACAAAAGTGAGTACACCCCTCACATTTCTTCAAATACTTCATTATATCTTTCCATGGGACAACACTGAATAAATGACACTTTGATATAATGTCAAGTAGTCAGTGTACAGCTTGTATAACAGTGTAAATTTACTGTCCCCTCAAAATAACTCGACACACAGCCATTAATGTCTAAACTGCCGGTTACAAAAGTGAGTACACCCCTGAGTTAAAATGTCCAAATTGGGCCCAAAGTGTCAATATTTTGTGTGGCCACCATTATTTTCCAGCACTACCTTAACCCTCATGGGCATGGAGTTCACCAGAGCTTCACAGGTTGCCACTGGAATCCTCTTCCCCTCATTCATGACAACATCACGGAGCTGGTGGATACTGGAGACCTTGCGCTCCTCCATCTCCCGTTTTAAGAAGCCCCAAAGATGCTCAATAGGGTTTAGGTCTGGGGACATGCTTGGCCAGTCCATAACCTTTACCCTCAGCTTCTTTAGCAAGCCAGTGGTCGTTAGGAGGTGTGTTTGTGGTCGTTATCATGCTGCAATACTGCCCTGCGGCCCAGTTTACGAAGGGAGGGGATCATGTTCTGCTTCAGTATGTCACAGTACATGTTGGTATTCAATGAACTGTAGCTCCCCAGTGCTGGCAGCACTCATGCAGCCCCAGACCATGACACTCCAACCACCATGCTTGACTATAGGCAAGACACACTTGTCTTTGTACTCCTCACCTGTTTGCTACCACACACTCTTAACACCATCTGAACCAAATAAATGTATTTTGGTCTCATCAGACCACAGGACATGGTTGCAGTAATCCATGTCCGTAGTCTGCTTGTCTTCAGCAAACTGTTTGTGGGCTTTATTTTGCATCATCTTTAGAATAGGCTTCCTTCTCGGACGACAGCCATGCAGACCAGTATGATGCAGAGTGTGGCGTATGGTCTGAGCACTGACAGGTTGACCCCCCACCCCTTCAAGCCCTGCAGCAATGCTGGCAGCACTCATACGTCAATTTTCCAAAGCCAACCTCTTGGTATGACGCTGAAAACGTGCACTCAACCTTCTTAAACTGGGCTGCAGGGCAGTATTGCAACATGATAACGACCCCAAACACACCTCCAAGACGACCAGTGGCTTGCTAAAGAAGCTGAGGGTAAAGGTGATGGACTGGCCAAGCATGTCCCCAGACCTAAACCCTATTGAGCATTTTTGGGGCTTCTTAAAACGGGAGATGGAGGAGCGCAAGGTCTCTAATATCGACCAGCTCCGTGATGTTGTCATGAATGAGTGGAAGAGGATTCCAGTGGCAACCTGTGAAGCTCTGGTGAACTCCATGCCCATGAGGGTTAAGGTAGTGCTGGAAAATAATGGTGGCCACACAAAATATTGACACTTTGGGCCCAATTTGGACATTTTAACTCAGGGGTGTACTCACTTTTGTTGCCTTCAGTTTAGACATTAATGGCTGTGTGTCGAGTTATTTTGAGGCGACAGTAAATTTACACTGTTATACAAGCTGTACACTGACTACTTGACATTATATCAAAGTGTCATTTCTTCAGTGTTGTCCCATGGAAAGATATAATGAAATATTTGAAGAAATGTGAGGGGTGTACTCACTTTTGTGAGATACTGTAAATTATTTTGAGGAACCTGGGACCAAACTTAAGACTAGAATATGGTTTTAAACCAAACTGTGGGCCCTGCTGCTGTAAACAACAACAGTGAAACTTTTCAGGAAGCTTTTCTAACTTCAAACAGTGTTCCAGGGATCACATTAATGTTTCACTTCTCTAACACACCCAGAGTTACGCAGTGCACCTTTAACTCTCTCTTGTCTTATCTCACTGCAGATTGACTTGGAGCCAGAGGGGAAGGTGTATGTTGTCATCGACCTGTCGGGATCTTCCAGTGAAGGTAAGAAAGTATTTTTTCTTCACATTGTAGTCCTACTTGTTTATATTGCACAATTTTAAAAGAGAGTCCAACTTTCTATCTATCTATCTATCTATCTATCTATCTATCTATCTATCTATCTATCTATCTATCTATCTATCTATCTATCTATCTATCTATCTATCTATCTACATTTAAAGCCCCTGTAACTGTAAACCCAAATACACAACATCCTTCTATGTAATATAGCTAATATAAATATGAATTATTGAGCTGTGGAAAAAGGGTAGGATTAAATAAATTATACTTCTTCCTGCTCCTTTTCAGGCATATCAATTCAATATGTTATTTGTTTATTTTTGTTTATGCTTTTCATTTTGTTTTGTAAATTTGTATACGTTTGAAATAAATTGAATCAATCAACCAATCAATAATGTGTGGAGTTAGTTAGTTGCATGATATTAAAGCATCTGAACAAAGAGCCTATAGGCATAGTTATCAATCCAAATGAAAGACACTGTCACGGAAAATTGGGTTCGATGAATATGCTGTGGTTCTTATGACACAGTAAATATATATACCCTAAATATGATCCTAATCACTCAGTCTGGTAATGACACTAAAGGCTGTTATACAGCAGTTGGTTCTGAGCGAGTGATTTGATTGGACGAGAGACCTTCTGAGCGTTCTGAAGGAGTGCTGATATTAGCGAACAACATCACTCGGGACTGTTCACCAAACTGTAGACCAACTGTCAAATCACTCCGCGGCTCACTGATGAGCCGGAGCTTCACTTGTGTGTTATCTGTGTGTGTGTGACTCAGGTTGACTGTGGCGAGTCTCTCCCCTGTGAGAGGGCATCGCTGCCACACACAGACACACAGACAGAGACAGTGTGCGGTAGTCGCTCTCACTCACGTTACTGAAGACAGCAATAGTGTGTGGAGATAAACTCAGGCTGCTGAATAATACGAGAGCAGCATAGCTTTAGCCTAGCCTAGCTTTCCCACCTCATTGTATAACGTTACTTCCCCCGGGCCGAAATACACTCATAAACTCTGGGAAATGAAGCGTGGGGGTTTGGATTGGGCAGCGGACCTTATTACCAACTAGATTAAGATCAGCCGTTCCGTTTCTTTGGTGATTTTTACGGGACATCGGGCCGCGGTGGTTAATGTTACCAGAGTAAACAAAGTAGGACGAGCTCACTCGTGTAAAGTTGTTGCCTAGCAATGCGCTCCGCTCTGACTGCTGTTGTCAAACTATTTGTGTTGGCGGAAGCAAATACATTCTTAAATGATTAAAGATAACATTTTAAAGTTAACTTGTGAATTTCAGTTGTAAAACTGCTGTATAAAAGCAATAGCACACTCGAGGTCGCATGTTGTCGCTCTATATCAGCACTGCTGTGTTTCTCTTCGGCACTCGGCCTGCGGCCTCGTACCTACGACCGAATCACAGCAGTGCTGATATAGAGCGACAACATGCTCCCTCTCGTGTGCTATTGCTTAATTATGTAATCCTAACAAAAAGCATTCAGTCTGAAGGGATTATCTAATCTCAATAATAATCTCAACGTGTCCACCTCCCACCTCCCACCTCTCACCTCTGTCCCATTTCACTGTCCTGGATTATGTGTAGGTTTTTGTTGAGTCATTTTGGCTATCGCGGCGCCGGCTAACGCTACACAAGTTCCTATTGGTTGAGATGTTCTAGATTGTATGTTAACTGTGTCATGTTGGCATAGCGTGTGTGCGTGTGTGTGTGTGCCTGCCTGTCTGCCTGCCTGCGTGTGAGTATTTGCATGTGTGTGTGTGCGTGTGTGTGTCTGCCTGTGTGTGTGTGTGTGTGTGTGTGTGTGTGTGTGTGTGTGTGTGTGTGCCTGCCTGTCTGCCTGCCTGCGTGTGAGTATTTGCGTGTGTGTGTGTGTGCGTGTGTGCCTGCCTACGTGCGTGTGTGCCTGCCTGTGTGTGTGTTTGCATATGTGTGTGTGCCTGTCTGCCTGCCTGCGTGTGTGTGCATGCTTGTGTGTGTGCGTGCCTGTGTGTGTGTGTGTGCCTGCCTGCGTGTTTGTGTGTGTGCCTGTGTGCGTGTGTGTGTGTGTGCATATGTGTGTGTGCCTGTCTGCCTGCCTGCCCGTGTGTGTGTTTAAAAGGCCTGTGGTTGCTCACTAAAAGCTTTGTAAAAATAAGTCCTTGCGTGTTGTGTAACAGCTTCCTGCTACCTCCTCCTCTTCTTCTTCTTCTTTCTCAATCGTTATCTCTACGTCTCATCTCAAACACACTGACTTCAAATTCATCTTCACTTAACCTTTATTTATACCTTACAGTAAATTGAGAATTGAAAACTTGATAATGTGGCACTCATTTGATCAATAAACTGAATTAAATGTTGATGTTAATGTGTGTGTGTGTGTGTCGCATATCCCCTCTCAAGTTATCACACTCCAGAGGGGGTCAGAGTGCAGGGTCAGCCATAGTACAGCGCCCCTGGAGCAGTTTGGGGGTTAAGTGTCTTGCTCAAGGACACAATGGTAGAGGTGGTGGGCACCGTGGATGTACGTAATACAGTGCTATCTTCTTTTAAATTTTTCTAGTTTTCGGAGTCCCCACAATATACCAGACAGAAGTTATGCACTATAGCTTTAATGTCTGGTTAAGTAGAGGCGACTAATACTTCTTGGTAAACGCTGCATCATGGTTACAAGAAGACAACTATGACTGTTGATTAGGAACCGGACGCACATTGTGGTATCAAAATCACTCACTCGGTTTTACCAACCATCTAACCCAACCTTTACTGGCATGACATGTCTCTCTGCTTTCACCTTTGTTGCCTTCACACAATACAGACAGCTGCTGTCTCTGAAACGTAAAGCAGGATGCATATCATTACTGCACCGTTCAGCATATCAAAAACCATAAGTTACACATCAAAATCACTCGGTTTTACCAACCATCTAACCCAACCTTAACTGGCATGACATGTCATTCTGCGTTCACCTTTTCAAACATGTTAGTTATCAAGTGTTATCAAGTGTTTGTCATTCATGTCTCTAGTTATGCTTCCTATTTTTTGTAACATAATTTTTTTCTATATGATATTTTTATTTTTTTCTGTTTTGTCTTTTATATGTTTTAAATAAATTGCAATCAAATCAAATCAAACCTTTGTTGCCTTCACACAATACAGACAGCTGCTGTCTCTGAAACATAAAGCAGGATCATATCATTACTGCACCGTTCAGCATATCAAAAAGCATCATTTTTTCGGTAACGCTTCAAAATAAGGGTACATTAATTAACTGTTAGTTAATGCTTAGTTAGTGCTTAAAGCTGGGGTATATGATTTCTGATTGGTCAAAGTTAACATGAGCTGTACACTTTGACCAATCAGAGCTAGGCTCCGATTCTCTGTTCTCATTGGCTGTTGGGACTGTCCATTCACTTTGGCACGACTTTGTTGGTGTAGAGCGTGTCAGGGAGGGACCATAGGGGAGGGACCAAAGAGAACAAGTGGAGCGGTTGAGGTATTTGGATTCGAATCTCTACCCCAATGTTCTCCCCAAATCCTCCACCCCAGCTTTAATAGACATAAATTAAGCATTAACTAACCGTGAATAATCTGCTTAGTTAATACTAAATAAGCAATACATAAACTAGAACTAACGCTTAGTAAAGGCTTAATTAAGAATTAGTTAACTAATCATATTTAATTCTGAACGAAGCATTAACATACCTTAAATAAATACACATTAACAGTTAGTTAATGTTTAGTAAGCATTAACTAACCGTTGACAGCATTAACTAAATGTTAATTAATGTACCCTTATCGTAAAGTGTTACCCTTTTTTCTTAATCAGTTTTCATTTTTGTCATAGAAATATTTACTGCAGCCTAAATGAGTTGAGAAATAAAGGTTTCTACTAGTTTAATGGAAAATACTCTAAACTATTTAAATAAATTCAGATAAAAGGAATTTTGGAAACTCAATCCCCCAAATTAGTGACTTGTAATCGCTCAAAATCCTTACAGTAAATTGAGAATTGAAAACATGATAATGTGTCATCTCATTTGATCAGCAACATACAGTAGACATTACCACCACATGGCCTTTACCGACAGCAGTGTGTGTGTGTGTGTGTGTGTGTGTGTGTGTGTGTGTGTGTGTGTGTGTGTGTGTGTGTGTGTGTGTGTGTGTGTGTGTGTTCGTGTGTGTTCGTGCGTGCATGCGTGCGTGCGTGTTTGATGACAGAATGGAAGAAGAGAGAGATGGATAGAGAGTTAACCGGAGGTCGAAGAGAGGGGGAGGAGGGTGATAAATTGATTAGTAAAGTGGACTGTTCGCTAATGGACCAGTTACATCATCGAAAAGAGAGAGAGAGAGAGAGAGAGATCTGTACAATGTCACAAAGAGGTGTCATAAGGACAAGGACTTTTCTTTTTTCTCATTCTATATCTTCTTTATGGTATGTTGTTATGTATCTCGCAGTTGCTTTCACTGCCTGCATTTATACATACCAGATGTATGGTGTGTGTGTGTGTGTGTGTGCCTGTGCCTGAAATTGCGGTAAGTACTAAATGTGTTTGCACAGCACACACACGCATGGGTGAATTGGTCAGGCCTGAGAGCTGCAATCAAACTATTAGCAATGACCCCCCCCCCACACACACACACACACACACACACACACACACACACACACACACATACATACAAAGCCCTTCTGTCACCTAGGCAGGGTGATAAGCCGCGGCCTGTTGCTAAAACCAGGTGAATATTGATATCTTGTTGCTGCTCTGTTGTTATCAGCTGGGAGACTATTTTACCTTGAACACAATGAAGCAGTGTGAGGCTTTCATGTACAGCATCATGGGTTACTCATGGGTAATTCATTGGATGTTATGTCTATTGTGGCAACTTGGGAGTGTGACAACAAATGTAAAATATGACCCAATAAACTGTTGCAAAAGATATGTCCTCTTTGCACACAGACTTAAAGGTGCACTGAGGATCTTTCAGTTTGCGTTAATTCTAGCGCCCCCTTTGGACAAAAGGGGTAGTGTTTTCATTACACCAGCTGTTGTTCCTGGGTGAGCGTATCAATGACAAAGGCATTAAGAGAAACTGGGTTAGTTACTTCTTTTTGGTCTTCCAACAGGGGAATTTTTCCCAGGACGCCCACTATACAAATGTATATGGATAATATATAAATATTATATATTATACATATGAATAATTCTAAGAAAATAAAATAAAAAATAACTTTTATTTTCAAGCTATTATACACTAATTAAAACACACTTATGAATATGATATTCCATTTCTACCCAGTCTGTTTTGGAATCAAGTTCAGACATACTAATTATAAAAATAGGATAAAATAAGATGAACTTTTACTGTCTGAAGTGAAATATGTCTTGGGCAAAAGTTCTGACAAAAACTGCATATAAACAATTCATTAATACCAATCAATAATTTATTGCATGACGATAGACAATACAATATAAGTTTATGAACAACAAGTCAACGTAGATGTACTTTAGGACAGAGAAAATATAATATAAATTCTCCACTTGCTTAAGAGGTAATTGCACAGGCCCTGGTATTATTGCATATGCCTTGTTATAAAATATATTACACATAGTTAAAGGTGCTCCGAGGAACTTTCAGTTTGTGTTCATTCTTGCTCCCCCTTTGGACAAAAGCGGTAGGGTTTTTACTACATCAGCTGTTGTTCCTGTGTGAGTGTACCCATGACAAAGGCATTGAGAAAAACTATATAAAAATACCATTCTTTGCACTGATGGCCCCTTTGCTGTTAAAAGTAATGTATGATTGATTATTAGAGGAAAAATTAGACTTTTTCAGAAATATTTAAAAGTTCCTCGTAGCACCTTTTAAAGAATTTGCACTTGATAAAAGAATGCACATGGTAAGTAAATTGCACCTGATAAAACCGAGTATACGAGAAATGACACAAGATTCAAAACATATGGAACGCACATAAATCATATTCAGGCTTAGATTAATTGCCAGGTTCATTAACACATACAGGGAATTTGGTCTGAAGGTACATAACAACAAACACATACCGCTATGAGTAAAAGCAATTAATGGAATATAAATATTAGTGGACGAATAAAATCATTTTATGTCAGGAATTGAGCTTATTATGATACAAGCATGACATTTTGTGTATTTGTTCTCTAGGGCTTACTGATCAAAACATTTCTACCAAATTCCCCCAAAAACATTGTGATTAAGAGTATTTCCATTAAGTAATGTAGAGATGAAGATGTAAGAAAAATCCAGACTGGTCGCTTAATTTTTTCCAGAGGTGTATAACTTCATGGAAAATTTTACAAAATAGAATGCCAAAATAATGGTGTTCTTCCATTACATTCTACCGGCTCACCTCTACTCTGCTCTACTCCCTTTTGGTATCGTGTACTTTTCTGGAGTTTGTTTCCCCATATAACATAGTAGCCATGATAGTACCGCCTATCTAATGCAAATCGCTGGATTTTCTCATCGGCCAGGAACAGCTGTAGAGTTGTTGAGTAGCCGATATAAGACTTTTCCCTTTTAAAGATATTTTTTTAGCATTTTCAAGCTTTATTAGATAGTTCAGAGTTGAAATGGGGAGCCAGAGAGAGAAGGGGGATGACCTGCAGGAAAGGTCCACGGGTCGGATTTGAACCTGCGACCACTGCAACGATGGCCGAAGCCAATATAGTACACGCTCTATCCACTACGCCACCGGACGGAGAGCCCCAGACTTTTCCCTTTTCAACATAAACAACATCATTGATTGAATCATAGTCGTCTTTATTTCGAACCGCTCTGTTCCATTGTCACACAGACCTTCATCGGTAATATCTTCAGTTCATCCCTAGTGCTGAAGTAGGGGAACATCCTCTGACGGAAGCTGTGTTTGAAGGTGTGTATGTGTGTGTTGGTATCGGGATTCTGGAACAACAGCTTCCCTTTGTTACAGTCCAAATTCACCCTCAACCTCTCAAGCTTCTTCTTGACTCGTAGCTCGGTGGACAAACCCAACGGTGACTCTGCTGTGTATTTACCTTTACTGAAGCATATTCCCCATAGCCCAGTGTCTATCAGTCCCTTCCTCTCGACGGACTCTGCAAACACACCGAGCTGCCAGGAGTAGCTTTCTCCAACCTGGACGTCCCAGCTGTGAGTACCCGAGTTAAAGCCCTCGGAGCTCAGGACGGCGCAGTCGAAACTGAACCTCTCTGGATTATCAGGGAGCTGCTGTGTCTCTCCTTCGATCACATTGGTGAGATCTTCAGAGAGATTGAATTGTGGGTGAGCTGTGTTTGGGTCCAGAACCACAGGAGTGTAGGAGACCATGTACTTCATCTTGTTCCAGATGTTGTAGGTCAGGTTGCCCAGGTGTTTGGCCTCGTCTATCAGAGCTCCTGAGAGCAGCTGTGGATCATCTAGAAGGGGACGCTTCTGGACCCTCTCCACTGCAGCCTTGTACTTCTGCAAGAATGGGATATCTTCAGCCGTCAGCTCCTCCTCAGTGGCTCTGATTGTTTCTGAAAGAGCTGCTATCTCTCCACTCAGATCGTCAATCTTCTCCTGTATCATCCAACTCTTCTGCTCCTCTTCCTTCCACAGTGCAGCCATCCTGGCCTTCTCCTCCTTGTCTAGAAACTGGCGAAGCTTCTTAAACTGTTCCTGAATCTGTGTCTCTGTGCGTTGGGCCTGGACCTTTATGTGTTGTGCTGTTTGACGAGACTTCACTTTAACGCGTCTAAAAAGCTTCAACTTGGTCTTCACGGGCTCCAGAGTTTCCTGAAGTGTCTTCTTGTATTGCCTGGCAATTTCATCGATGGGTCTGAATCTGTGGCCGCTGTGTTTCTCTGAATCTCTGCAGATGAGACAAATCAGCTGCTGATGGTCCAGACAGAAGAGTTCGGGTTTCCTAGAGTGCAAACTGCAAAGAGCCTCTGAAACGTTCTGATCTCTCTCCTGTAACACGGTCTCATACAGGTTCATCAAAGCCAGGTTTACAACTGGGTCCTTTGAAGATCTTCTCCTACAAACTGGACACTGGCGTAGTGGCTTCTGTCTCCAGCAGCTCTCCAGACAGTCTTTACAGAAGCTGTGGCAACATGACAGAATCACAGGTTCTGTAAGGGTGTCGCGACAGACCGGACAGGAGAGATCCTCCTCTGATATGGAAGCCATTTTGTGTCAGAGTGCAGCTGAAAACACAACACACAGAAAGCACAGAAAGTCAGCCGTGGTTTCCCCATCCTATTCTAGGGGAGAATGGGGTTATATGTCACACGGGTTGGTTGTCACAATCGTTATATCTCGGAACCAGAAGGCACTGTCTGTGAAATTTTGGTATGTAAATATCCAGAATTGGGATCAGAGGTCACCTACATAGTCTTCCTTGGAGTTAGACTGCTGAATTTGAGGTGAGAGGACTGTTAGTGTCTTTCATGTCAAATTAAAAATGTTTAGCTCCTCAGTATTTTTCTTTTAGGCTTTTACACAATGGGTTTATAACAAAACACTTGTTACCCATAAAAAGTGTGAAGGGTAAACTATAGTTTAGATTGTGGTTAGCAAGCTAATTAGTTGTCAGATGGGTGTTGGCCTTGATGCTAGCAAGAAATTCAAGTTGGGGTTGGTTGTCACATGTTATCCAAAGGCTACAGCCAGAAAAGGAACCCAATAACGAAATACATTTTCAAGCTGTATCCTCACTGACACCCCAGCGAAGGAAAGAATAGAGCAGGGAAAGGCAGCTAGCATGCAAAAGAAAAAAGGGCAACACAATCAAAACAACCCAGTGCATCCCAAACTAGACCAGCTGCAAAGCTACTTTAAGTTATGTAGGCCTATTTGTCAACTTGACAATGCAAATTTAGTTTTGCTTTCTTGCCTTAAGATAACATTGTGACAAACAACCCCATAGTGTGTGACAACCGATGTGTCACAATGTGTAAGGGTGTCTTTGATGATTAATTTCTTCTTTATTACAATAAGATAGAAAAGGTGAGGGGTACACATTTAAAACCAACACCCAAAGCTTCAATTTAATGTAGGAATGACTATTGAAAGATCTCTAGGTGATGAGAAATTCTCACTAGAGTAAAAAGTGTGCCAACTTACCCCGTTCTCCCCTACTAACTTTTATGAGATTTACCCTGCGTTCCAATACCCATACTATTTACTATTTAGTATGGTAGAAAAAAGATTTAGGATGTCCCTATTCTTGTGGCCAGATTTAGGATGGTTAGAGATGCCCAGATGTCTACTACATCCGGCCGAGGATTTTAGTGTTGAAAACAACATCCAATTTGGGTGATTCGGACCCACAATCCAGTGCGCACCTGAGGTGACGTCACATCGACGGAGCCTCCGTATGAAAACATCCAATGTTGTTTTCATACAGATTCATAGTGCAATGTTATGATGAAATAAATAAGTAAAAGTATGTCCCAATTATATGCCTACTGCATTATCCTAACTGGATTATTTTTATTGTCAGATGTAGTATGTAGGAGAGGAAAAAAGGCAAATTCATTCATTCAATTTGTATTTAATCTTGATAAATCATTGAGAGAAAGGTATCATTGATGCCGTGGTCCGACTACACAATAGTTGTGTCTGTTACGAGTGTCAATGAGTCAGATTAGATGATTATAGACTGATGTAATAATGCTGTGTCATGACCGAGAGATATGCCAGACTACAGGTTGCGGGAAGAAGTTGCCAGGCAATGCCAATGTAAATACACAATGGCACTAGAAATGGTTTAAGTATCTGGCTGATTTGTGCTTTGAAAATACAAAAACAAGAAAAATGAAATGACTGTAACTTGCGAGCTGCACTGGCAACTTCATTCCGATTTCTCTTTGCCATATTAACATTAGTGTACAGCCTAAGAGCCCTGTCAGCTGAGCTCCTATTGGTCAACGTCATGGAAGACACAACACAAGGCGTTGTGGGAGGTTAACAGAAAATCTAACCTGCTAATCTGTCTCTCAGAACGTCGTAAAGTGACATAGATGCGACTTCAGCTGGCATTCATTATGTCAAACTGCACCAGATAAGATAATCAACTACCGCCCTCTGTCGCTCCAAACACAACAACACACCCTACAAATAATGCCAAATTGAGTTTTAATAGGGTTGCTATTGTGTAGTCCGACACCGGCATAACAATGATGTCCAGAATAAACAGCATAAAACAATACAAAGCTCAGCCAATCAAATCTGTTCAGTGAAACACAAACATGAACCTTAATTCAGACATTTATTTGGACTATTAGGTGTGACGAGTCCTGTGTCAAACTCACCTTCAGTGTGTGGAGTGTCAGCAGGTAAAAGCAGCTGTGTTGTAGTTTTACAGTCTTCTCTCCGGTAGCTAAAATATTTCAATTCTGCTTCAGTTGTTAGTTTGGTTTTAAGGTAAATCTGATCGTCTGGTTTTCAGTCTGCGTCTTTTGGTGAAGCGTTGTCCGACCTCTCTGCTGAATGCTGTGTCGTCACATGTAACACAAGATGGTGTTCAGTCCAAAGTACAGGTTTATTGCTGTATCTCGACTGATAGTGTGTTGCAGGCTGTCACAAGAGCAACGTTTAGGGTCAAAAATATATTTCAAATGAAGCTGAATCTATTGGAAGAGTTCGAATATAGGGTAAAGTAAAATCCTTGGAATTGTCTGCGATTGGGGACCGTGACTTATTGCAAGAAACTTGGGATATTGTTTATTTAGGTATGTTTGTGTAAATATTGATGAACTCAGATTACATCCAATTTTGATTCTTAAATTCTTAATTTATTGAAATGTAATAAATCTATTTATTTCTGGCAGTCAGATTTTCTTAATTGGATTGTTGTGAACTAATAACATGTTCTGCAGTGGCTGGTTGAATTAAAAACTGTTTTTTTAAACTATGAATCTATAAATATTCCAATCATCGAGCTCTGGAGACGTCCCTGAATGCATCTTGTTCACACAAAGGGACCGGCCTTTGCGAGTCTAATTCATGAAAAATGTTTAGTAAAATACAGATTGTAACTGAAAACACTGGCCTGCCTGGGTTTGACCTGTTTTGTCAAGATGTATTTTGAACATTTCAGTGAAGCTCTCATTATTTCATGAACATGAAGATACATTTCACCATATTTGTACTTTGATCAGTTCAACATGTTCAACACGTCAAGTCCTCAATAAAAGTTTAATAATTAATTTGCTCACTTCAGTATCTTTGCAGGAGTTAATGCAGTAAAAGCACAGGTGTAAAAAATCCTTATGTAAAATTGAGTGATCTAAATACTTGACAACGGTTCGTCCTCTCAACTATTATCCCTTGGTTGACTGTATGATATTCAGATATACACCCAGTGGCCACTTTATTAGGTGAATCTGCCCAATCTATTGCAATCCATAGAAACTGTTCAGGAAGACCCCAGGGACTTATATATTTAAGATAGTATGTGATAATGTTAGTGCAACATTGCGTGGAAGTTTTTTTGTTAACTTCAGCTTGGAGAGTACTTTACTGTGAACACAATGAAGCAGAGTGTGGCTTTCATTTACAACAGTATGGGTTATCTAGGTTAATTTCTTTCTTGTTATGTCTACTGTGGCAACTTGAGAGCGTGCCAACAAAGATGAAATAAGACCCAATAAACTGTTGCACCCTATAGTCTAAGTCAGATATGTCCTCTTTGCACACAAACTAAAGTGAGGGCATAGAATTAATGTTATAATTTACACTTGCAGCCCTGGAATGAAAAAAGGAGCTCCATCATTACAATGTCTTGATGTTGTGTGAGCATTAAGATGTGATTACAAAGACAATTGCATGGATACATCTTTGCCGAAGGTTGAGCTGCATACTTTTTTTACACATGCACCAGTTGTGTTCTTTTGAATTTCATTTGGTTGCCTTTGCATTATATGCCACACACACTTCAAGCCTTAACTATTTAAGACATTTTTCTTTGTGAAAGCTTTTAACAATGTCTGATTAAGTTCTGATAAATTGTGATATCATAAATCAATTCATGCCGAGCAGTAATACTTACTACAAAAATTCATCTTGTTTTTTTAAAATTGAAGTGTTTATTAGAAAGATAAACAAAATACAGAATTTCTAAAACAAAATATGATTATTTTCTATCATATTTGAAACATCACTCATTAATGGAAATGTATTAATCACAACAATGTATATTTTAGATAAACAGAGATAAAAGCAGATATTGTTCATTGCATCTGGAAAATTTCAATTGTTTTGGATCATTTGTTTCTAAACAGGAACGTTTTTTACAACCTTCTATTTCACCTTGTGGTTGGCAAAAAATAAAGAAATGCTGTCTATATCTAAATGGCCCTGTTACATCGAAATCATAGTCATTATTAGTTTTATTTAAATCATCAAAGCAGTGAATTTCGCATTATGGTAGTCATAGTTCAGATTCCATTAGGGTCTCTCCACCTCAAACTGCCCCGTTATAGGGATGACAAGCGTGACAGGCGTGAGCTGCGTGGCAGGCGGAACGGGGGTGGCGGGGGTGACGGGGGTGACGGAGACGACGGGGGTGACGGGCAGAACAGGGATGACCGGGGTGGCGGGGGTGGCAGGCGGAACAGGGATGACGGGGGTGACGGGGGTGACCGGCGGAACAGCAGGGATGACCGGGGTGGCGGGGGTGACGGGCAGAACAGGGATGACGGGGGTGACGGGGATGGCAGGCGGAACAGGGATGACGGGGGTGGCGGGGGTGGCAGGCGGAACAGGGATGACCGGGGTGGCAGGGGTGGCAGGCGGAACAGGCAGTGGTGGGCCGTCAGGGCCAGCAGGGCCTTCTCTGCTGGCCCTGTCAAAATCCAAATAAT
The DNA here is from genome assembly GCA_949357725.1 of Hyperoplus immaculatus. NCBI lineage: Eukaryota > Metazoa > Chordata > Actinopteri > Uranoscopiformes > Ammodytidae > Hyperoplus > Hyperoplus immaculatus. The sequence goes on along the minus strand of OX442358.1, from coordinate 30,404,344 downwards.
ATATATTTTTTTGTTGTTTAAAATTATATTAATTTGTGTTTAAATGTGTATGAATTTAATAAAAAAATGTCAGTATGTTACAATAATAATTACAATTCTTTTGGAATATAGTTATTTTTTGTGAGGCTGAGCTGGATTTCCCAGGCATATCGCATCTAAACGCATCACAGCTATGTGGAGCAGCGGGACCTGCACTAGAAGTATTGCTAGCCTTTCATTGAAGCTGCCGTCTCGTCTGCAGAGATTCATTGAAACACAGCGGCCACAGAATCAGACCCATCGATGAAGCAGACGGGATGGCGGGGATGACGGGGGTGACCGGCGGAACAGGGATGGCGGGCGGAACAGGGATGGCGGGCGGAACGGGGATGGCGGGCGGAACGGGGATGACGGGTGGAACGGGGATGACGGGCGGAACGGGGATGACGGGGGGAACGGGGATGACGGGGGGAACGGGGATGACGGGGGGAACGGGGCGGGGATGACGGGGGGAACGGGGATGACGGGCGGAACGGGGATGACGGGGGGAACGGATGACGGGGGGAACGGGGATGACGGGGGGAACGGATGACGGGGGGAACGGGGATGACGGGGGGAACGGGGATGACGGGCGGAACGGGGATGACGGGGGGAACGGGGATGACGGGCGGAACGGGGATGACGGGGGGAACGGGGATGACGGGGGGAACGGATGACGGGGGGAACGGGGATGACGGGGGGAACGGGGATGACGGGGGGAACGGGGATGACGGGGGGAACGGATGACGGGCGGAACGGGGATGACGGGGGGAACGGGGATGACGGGGGGAACGGGGATGACGGGGGGAACGGGGATGACGGGGGGAACGGGGATGACGGGGGGAACGGGGATGACGGGGGGAACGGGGATGACGGGGGGAACGGGGATGACGGGGGGAACGGGGATGACGGGGGGAACGGGGATGACGGGGGGAACGGATGACGGGCGGAACGGGGATGACGGGGGGAACGGGGATGACGGGGGGAACGGGGATGACGGGGGGAACGGGGAACGGGGATGACGGGGGGAACGGGGATGACGGGGGGAACGGGGATGACGGGGGGAACGGGGATGACGGGCGGAACGGGGATGACGGGGGGAACGGGGATGACGGGGGGAACGGGGATGACGGGGGGAACGGGGATGACGGGGGGAACGGATGACGGGGGGAACGGGGATGACGGGGGGAACGGGGATGACGGGGGGAACGGGGATGACGGGGGGAACGGGGATGACGGGCGGAACGGGGATGACGGGGGGAACGGGGATGACGGGGATGACGGGGGGAACGGGGATGACGGGGATGACGGGGGGAACGGGGATGACGGGGGGAACGGGGATGACGGGGGGAACGGGGATGACGGGGATGACGGGGGGAACGGGGATGACGGGCGGAACGGGGATGACGGGGGGAACGGGGATGACGGGGGGAACGGGGATGACGGGGGGAACGGGGATGACGGGCGGAACGGGGATGACGGGCGGAACGGGGATGACGGGCGGAACGGGGATGACGGGGGGAACGGGGATGACGGGCGGAACGGGGATGACGGGGGGAACGGGGATGACGGGCGGAACGGGGATGACGGGGGGAACGGGGATGACGGGCGGAACGGGGATGACGGGGGGAACGGGGATGACGGGGGGAACGGATGACGGGGGGAACGGGGATGACGGGGGGAACGGGGATGACGGGGGGAACGGGGATGACGGGGGGAACGGATGACGGGCGGAACGGGGATGACGGGGGGAACGGGGATGACGGGGGGAACGGGGATGACGGGGGGAACGGGGATGACGGGGGGAACGGGGATGACGGGGGGAACGGGGATGACGGGGGGAACGCGGAACGGGGATGACGGGGGGAACGGGGAACGGGGATGACGGGGGGAACGGGGATGACGGGGGGAACGGGGATGACGGGGGGAACGGATGACGGGCGGAACGGGGATGACGGGGGGAACGGGGATGACGGGGGGAACGGGGATGACGGGGGGAACGGGGATGACGGGGGGAACGGGGATGACGGGGGGAACGGATGACGGGGGGAACGGGGATGACGGGGGGAACGGGGATGACGGGGGGAACGGGGATGACGGGGATGACGGGGGGAACGGGGATGACGGGGGGAACGGGGATGACGGGGGGAACGGGGATGAACGGGGATGACGGGGGGAACGGGGATGACGGGGATGACGGGGGGAACGGGGATGACGGGGGGAACGGGGATGACGGGGGGAACGGGGATGACGGGGGGAACGGGGATGACGGGGGGAACAGGAACGGGGATGACGGGGGGAACGGGGATGAACGGGGATGACGGGGGGAACGGGGATGACGGGGGGAACGGGGATGACGGGGGGAACGGGGATGACGGGGGGAACGGGGATGACGGGGGAACGGGGATGACGGGGGGAACGGGGATGACGGGGATGACGGGGGGAACGGGGATGACGGGGGGAACGGGGATGACGGGGGGAACGGGGATGACGGGGGGAACGGGGATGACGGGGGGAACGGGGATGACGGGGGAACGGGGATGACGGGGGGAACGGGGATGACGGGGGGAACGGGGATGACGGGGTTTGGTTTTAAGGTAAATCTGATCGTCTGGTTTTCAGTCTGCGTCTTTTGGTGAAGCATTGTCCGACCTCTCGGCTGAATGCTGTCTTCACATGTAACACAATATTGTGTGCAGTCCAAAGTACAGGTTTATTGCTGTATCTCGTCTGATAGTGTGTTGCAGGCTGTCTCAAGAACAACGTTAAGGGTCAAAAATACATTTCAAATGAAGCTGAATCTATTGGAAGAGTTCGAATATATGGTAAGGGAAAATCCTTGGAATTGTCTGCGATTGGGGACCGTGACTTATTGCAAGAAACTTGGGATATTGTTTATTTAGGTATGTTTGTGTAAATATTGATACACTCAGATTAAATCCAATTTTAATTATTAAATTATTACTTTATTGAAATGTAATTCATCTATTCATTTCTGGCAGTCAGATTTTCTTAATTGGATTGTTGTGAACTAATAACATGTTCTGCAGTGGCTGGTTGAATTAAAAACTGTTTTTTTAAACTATGAATCTATAAATATTCCAATCATCGAGCTCTGGAGACGTCCCTGAATGCATCTTGTTCACACAAAGGGACCGGCCTTTGCAAGTCTAATTCATGAAAAATGTTCGTAAAATACAGATTGTAACTGAAAACATAGGCCTGCCTGGGTTTGACCTGTTTTGTCAAGATGTAATTTTTAACATTTCAGTGAAGCTCTCATTATTTCATGAACATGAAGATACATTTCACCACATTTGTACTTTGATCAGTTCAACATGTTAAACACGTCAAGTCCTCAATAAAAGTTTAATAATTAATTTGCTCACTTCAGTATCTTTGCAGGAGTTAATGCAGTAAAAGCACAGGTGTAAAAAATCCTTATGTAAAATTGATTGATCTAAATACTTGACAACGATTTGTCCTCTCTACCATTATCCCTTGGTTGACTGTATGATATTCAGATATACACCCAGTGGCCACTTGGTACACTTGCCCAATCTATTGCAATAGATAGAAACTGTTCAGGAAGACCCCAGGGACTTATGTATTTAAAATAGTATGTGATAATGTTAGGGCAACATTGCGTGGAAGTATATCTTGATGCGATTGTTGTTATCAGCTTGGAGAGTACTTTACTGCGAACACAATGAAGCAGAGTGAAGCTTTCATGTACAACATTATGGGTTATTCATGGTTAATTCCTTGAATGTTATGTCTACTGTGGCAACTTGGGAGTGTACCAACAAAGATACAATACGACCCAATAAACTGTTGCACCCTATAGTCTAAGATATGTCCTCTTTGCTCACGGACTAAAGTGAGGGCATAGAAATAATGTTATAATGTACACTTGCAGCCCTGGACGGAAAAAAAGGAGCGTCCTCGTTGCAATGTCCTGGTGTTGTGTGAGCATTAAGGTGCAATTACATAGAACATTGCATGATTGCATCTTTGCCTAAGGTTGAGCTGCTTTTTTACACATGCACCAGTTTTTTGCATTTAATTTGGTTGCCTTTGCATTATATGCCACACACACTTCAAGCCTTAACTATTTTCAAGCCATTTTTCTTTGTGAAAGCTTTTAACAATGTCTGACCATAGTCAAGAAAAGTTCTGATAAATTGTGATATTATAAATCAAGTTTGCATGCCGAGCAGTAATACTTAAAGGGGCACTGTGTAACATTTTAAGTCATGTATTAGCTAAAATCAATATCCTCATTCATAAATATGTCCTCATTGGTGTAAAATCACCTCTGCCAATAATCTGAATTATCCTCCTGAGCGGAGAATTACAAATATTAATATTACATTTTGTACATTGAGCGGGCAAGCCTTATGGAGGCATCCATGTTTTTGGAATGTCATCAGGTGCATTGTTTAAAATTTAGAGTTGTTATTGTCCTTGAAGGCCACTGTAGCTTCTGTTACTATTTAAAAGGGGCAGGTTACCCAGGGAGCGTTGCATTCTAGAACTTTCTAGAACTTTCTTGATGATATCATATTACACAGTGCCCCTTTGAAGGTGTAGTGTGTAATATGACATCATCAAGAAAGTTCTAGAATGCAACACTCCCTGGGTAACCCCACCCCTTTCGAATAATAACATAAGCTACAGTGGCCTTCAAGGACAAGTAAGTAAGTAAGTAAGTAAAATTTATTTATAAAAGCACATTTATAACAGTTTTCACTGACCAAAGTGCTGTACATAGTGCATTCAGTAGGCCAACATGAAGGTAAAATAACAACAACAACAATAGAAAAAATAAAGATAAAAATACAAAATACATATAACCCGGACTTCCACACACAAACATATATAGTAGTGTAGAAGTCAGATAGCTAATGGGGAGGGAAAGCCAGGGTGTACAGATGGGTTTTGAGCCTTGATTTAAAGGCAGTAATGGAGGGGGCATCACGTATGTCAGGTGGCAGTTGGTTCCACAAGCGTGGGGCAGCTACCGCAAAGGCCCGGTCACCTTTTTGTTTTAGTCTGGATCGGGGGATGTGGAGAAGACCCTTATTGGAGGATCTTAGGGTCCTAGGGGCTGAGTGGGGGTGTGACAAGAACAATTCTAAATTCTAAACAATGCACCTGATGACATTCCAACTATGACGCTTTCAACATGGCGGCCACTAGGCCTTGGTCCAAGGTATGGAGAAATATGGACTTATATGAGACCCTTTCTAAGGGAAAAAAAAGTATTATTCTAAAAAAAAAAATCAGCTATTATGCACTAAATTAAACGTACTTATGGATATTATAATTACTTTCTACAAAATCTGATAGGAAATAAAACTCACAATTCTACACACTGCAGGTTTAATACCAAAATTTATTTATATTTTAAAATTGAAGTGTTTATTGGAAAGTTTGACAAAATACACATTTTCTAAAACAAAATATGATTATTTGTTATCATATTTGAAACATCACTCATTTATGCATTAAAGGCCTACTTCACTGGTTGGAATATGGAGGTGTATTGAACTCGGAGATCCTATGAAGTAAAAATGTGCAAAAAAAATTGAAGTCGGATCATCCTAGCCTGAGAAAAGGCAGAAAGAGTGTTTTATGGTCTCACTGTCTAACCCTACATTTTCCTTTCTGTGATGTCACAGTGAAGTAGGCCTTTAATCACAACAACGTATATTTGAGATAAACAGAGATAAAAGCAAATATTGTTCATTGCATTTGGAACATTGTGGTTGGCAAAAAATAAAGAAATGCTGTATATATCTCAATGGCCCTGTTAAATATCCAACATAGTCATTATTAGTTTATTTAAAGAATCAAAACAGTGAATTTGGCATTATGGTATTCATAATTCAGATTACATCAGCATTTTTCTCCGCGATGGGACGACGATGTGGTATGGGGCCCGGGTTCCTCTACTCTCTGTCACTTTCACACAGACCTCCACTGGTAATATCTCCAGTTTATCATCAGTGGTAATCAATGGATACATCCTCTCAGTGAAAGTGTGTCTGAAGGTGTGTATGTGTGTGTTAGTATCAGAGAAGGACAGCATTCCTCGGTTCCAGTCCAGCTCCAGTCTGATTTTCTGGAACTTCTTCTTCACTTGGAGATCAGTGGGTGGATCGAATGGGGACCATTTATAGTATTTACCTTCACTTAACCATATCCCCCATACTCCAGACTTAAAGTCTCCCTTCCTTTGGACAGACTCCGCACACACACCCAGTATCCAGACTGGACTGTCTCCAACCTGGACGTCCCAGCTGTGAGTCCCCGAGTTTAAGCCCTCAGAGCTCAGGACAGTGGTGTCATCATCAAACCTCTCTGGATTATCAGGAAGATGCTGTTCCTCTCCTCGTCTCACACTGGTCAGATCTTCAGACAGGATGAGTCTTGAACCAGCAGTGTTTGGGTCCAGAACTAGGGGAGTGTAGGAGACCATGTCCTTCATCTTGTTCCAGATGTTGAAGGTCAGGTTGCCCAGGTGTTTGGCCTCGTCTATCAGAGCTCCTGAGAGCAGCTTTGGATCATCCAGAAGGGGGCTCTTCTGGACCCTCTCCACTGCAGCCTTGTACTTCTGCAAGAATGAGACGTTGTCAGCCGCCAGCTCCTCCTCTGTGGCTCTGATGGTTTCTGAAAGAGCTGCTATCTCTCTGCTAACAGCTACCATCTTATCTTGTATCATCCAACTCTTCTGCTCCTCTTCCTCCCTCAGTGCAGCCATCCTTGCTTTCTCCTCCTTGTCTAGAAACTGGTGAAGCTTCTTAAACTTTTCCTTAATCTGCGTCGCTATGCGTCGGGCCTGGACCTTCAAGTGTTGTGCTGTTTGATCAGATTTTTCCTTAACTTCTTTTAAAAGCTTAAACTTCTGCTTCAAGGGCTGCAGTGTTCTCCGCAGTTTCTTCTTGTGTTGTTCTGCAGCTTCATCGATGGGTTTGACTGAGTGCAAACTGCCGAGAGCCTCTGAAGCGTTCTGATCTGTCTTCTGCACAAAGGCCTCACACAGGTTCTTTAACACCAGGTTAGAAGGTGGTTCAACCCTTGAAGATCTTCTCCTACAAACTGGACACTCTTGTGTTGGGTTCTCTCTCCACCAGGTCTCCAGACAGTGTTTACAGAAGCTGTGGCTACACGACAGAACAACAGGATTTCTAAAGATGTCATGGCAGACCGGACAGCAGAAATCCTCCTCTGATATGGCAGCCATTTTGGGTCAGAGTGCAGCTGAAACACAGCAGACAAAAAGTACAGAAAGTCAGGCGTGGCTTACCTCCCTCGGCCACTAACTTCTCTGAGAAACATTTTTCTCTGTTGTAAAGGTGCTACAAGGAACTTTTTAATATGTCTGCAACAGTCACATTTTTCCTGTGATGATCATAAATTACTTGTAACAGTAAACGAGACCATCAGTGCAAATAATGCTATTCGAATATAGTTTTTCTTAATGCCTTTGTCATGGGTACAATCACCCAGGAACTACAGCTGGCATTGTAAAAACACCACCGCTTTCGTCCAAGGGGGTGCAAGAACTCAACCCCTACAGGTAAACTCCCCGCGTTGTGATGAAGGCACATTCATTAATTCAATAAATCTTTATTGAATCTCGAAAGATCATTGAGAGTAAGGTCTCATTACGTAACAATGCTGTCCAGAATATACTGCATAAAACAATACAAAGCTAACCCGATCAAATCTGTTCAGTGAAACACAAACATGAACCCTGATTTAGGAATTTGATTTAGACTTTTTTTTTTAAATCAAGATTATTTTACTTTTTATTTGTTTTTTTGTATAGAAAAGTGAAACAGTTGTTACTTTGTTACAGACAGGTAGTGTGAAAGAATAAATAAACAACAACGTATGCCACTTAAATCAAGACAAACAGTAAAATAAAATAAACATCAAAATAACCAAAAATAATCGCTCCCAAGTCACTGCCAGTTCACACAGCCTGAAATGAGCCCAAAAGGGTCCCCCATTCTTTCTGAAAGCCTGCACTAGAATGCCAAAGCGAGTACCTAATTTTCTCCAGCTTAAGGCAGGACATACCATCTCGCAGCCATTGTGCATGAGTGGGGCGGGTGATTTAGACTTTTTCGTGTCAAAGGGTCCTTACTCTCAAAGTTCTGTGTTAAGTCAAACTCACCTTCAGCGTGTGGAGTGTCAGAAGGTTGAAGCAGCAGTGTTGTAGTTTTCCAGTCTTTTCTCCGGTAGCTAAAATATTTCAGAGGAAGTTGTTAGTCTGGTCTGAAGCTGAATTTGATCGTCTGGTTTTCAGTCCGTTGTGTCTTACTGAAGCGTTGTCCGACCTCTTTAATGAATGTTGTGTCACCACATGTAACACAAGATGGTTTGCAGTCCAATGTACAGCCTTATGTACTGATAGTGTGCTGTCATTATTGACAAACTCCGATTAGATCAAAACTGAAGGATTAAATTAGTCATTTAAAAAAACATTTCATTACCTATTAGTGTCATGCTTCTCAATTGCATTTAATGAACACTTCTGTGTGTGTGTGTGTGTGTGTGTGTGTGTGTGTGTGTGTGTGTGTGTGTGTGTGTGTGTGTGTGTGTGTGTGTGTGTGTGTGTGTGTGTGTGTGTGTGTGTCTGTGTGTGTGTGTGTGTCTGTGCGTGTGAGAGAGAGAGAAACAGAGAGTGAGTGAGTGAGAGAGTGTGTGTCTGTACATGCCGGGTGGAAATGTTTGTATGGTTATTGCCTGGTCAACTGTCTGTTTGTGATGTACTGCTTGAATGAGTTTGAAATATTGTTTGCTGGTGTTCCTGGTGTCTGTGTCTGGTGGGTCGTGAAGTGTCTGTATGTATTGTGTGTCTGCAATTATGTTTGTCTGTGTGGTGTAATTGCCATGTTTTTGTGTTGGGTGTGTGTTAATTGACATCAGTGGTGGTGGTGCAATGTTTGTGTGTGTGAGGTGTGAACACTCAGGCCTGCCACTCAAGGGCACGGCCTTTAACTCATTGAAAAACATTTAAAACGTCACAATGGTGTGGGCCTCTTACCTGGTGTTGATGGTGGCGGGGTCCAATAGTCCAGTGAGGAGGTGGTGGGTTGTGATCTGGTTGAATGTCCTTTTGTTTTAATCCTTTGTTAGTCCTTTAACAGCAGGTTTTTCTGTTTCTTGTAAAAATTGCCTGTAGGACCTCAAAATAAAAACAGTTTTGCGTGTGGAAAAAAAGAATAAAGAGCAGTATTGTGGTTGGCTCCGCAGTTGGATATGCAACCTGATATGCAGAGCCCCCCCAAGGTCGTTTTAAAAGACTAACTTTAATGATTACATTTGTTTTAAACCATACAAGTAAAAGCTATGGTGAAAACTATTTGGTTAAAAACAATTCAGAAAGAAAGAGTTAAAACAGGTTTCGTACCTTTGAGTGGATTAGTCTAACCCTGAATTTAACATGGACTGTAAATGAAATCTGTGAAGTTCCACTGGGAAAAGCCAAAGAGCAGGAGACAGAGACAGACATTGTGACTTACTGTGGAGGAGGGAAAAGACCGTGTGTGTTTATTTTATAATTTTAACAGAAAACCTAATCCTGCCACAGCCGCTTACAATCACACTGTTACACCTCCATCTTGTGTCTATGTGGTGTAAGTGCAGATATTGTATTGTCCTGGTTCGGTTAAAAACCTCTTACTTTTCTGTCTAATATACAGTTTATCATATTAATCAATTAATGAATTTGAATTAAATAGATGTATTTACATTATTAATAATAACAACAACAACAACAACAACAATAATAATAATAATAATAATAATAATAATAATAATAATAATAATAATAATAATAATAATAATAATAATAATAATAATAATAATACAGTGTTGCATTAAAACAATAATAGGGCAGACATTTGTATATACCATAGACCGACCAGAATGTCTTTTTGTACCAGGCCTTAAAAAGGTTTAATAATGCTGTGAAATCGGCTTAGTTAACATGGGGATCAATGAGAAATTGCCCAAGTATGAATCCTGCCCCTAGTGGCCTATCAGCGAACTGCATTTTTGTCACTTTTACATTTGATGCTGCTATAATTCTCGAGTAGGGTCCAGCTGCAGCCCCGGAGACAAGTTACCCTGGCGTGACAACGACACCCAGGCGTGACGGAAATAACTGTGGTGTGACGGACGTGATTTTTGACTATTTAGCTTCCGTCAATGTTCTATCTATATTCTAACCTGTCCCTGTCCCCTTGCCCTAACCCTAACCACCCAACTGTGATGCCTGAACCTAATCGCAAAAACAATATAAATAACACACACTTAGTATCGGTCTGCTGTCTTGTTATTGTTTGACGTTGTTTACAACTTAGAAGTTTATGACGTTGCAAAAATAAAATCTACAGGTAACGTCCGTCACACCACAGTTACTTCCGTCACGCCTGGGTGTTGTTGTCACGCCAGGGTGCTTGTCTCCGGGGCTGCAGCTGGATACTATTGGAATTCTCTGTGTTTGGGGCTTGGTGTATACATTTAATAATAAGAATGTTAAGTTATAACAATAGCTATAATATAATATAGTAGTTATAATAGATATTCTGTTTTAAATAAATGTTTTTACATACATGATTTAAATTTGAATTTACAACTAATTATTATTAATTGCGCAATTTATATAATTAATAAAAGTTTTGTTGTGTCTTTCTTTCTTTTGTGTGTGTATGTATGTGTGTGTGTGTGTGTGTGTGTGTGTGTGTGTGTGTGTGTGTGTGTGTGTGTGTGTGTGTGTGTGTAGCTGCGGCCCCGGGCTCCACAGAGAATGAGGAGCGTGTGTTTCGCCAGCGGATGCGACCGAGGAAGCGTCAGGGTGCGGTGCGACGGAGGGTCCACCAGGTCAACGGGCACAAGTTCATGGCCACATACCTGAGACAGCCCACCTACTGCTCACACTGCAGGGACTTCATATGGTGGGACACACACACACAAATGAACTCACGCACAAACTCATGCACACACACACACACAAACACAAACACACAAATGAATTCACGCACAAACTCATGCAAACACACACACACACACACTCACTCGCTCACTCTCTCACTCACTCACTCACTCACTCACTCACTCACTCACTCACTCACTCACTCACTCACTCACTCACTCACTCACTCACACAGTCCTACATTGCCAACAGTGGACTATGGGTTTAAATTGACCAAGTGTGGACTATCCATTTCCGGTCATTTAGAAAAAACAACAAAGAGAGATGTTAGAGATGTTTTCCTTTTAAGGTCTTTTCACGCACACCCACACACACACACACACACACACAACACACACAAACACACACACACACACACACACACACACACACACACACACACACACACACACACACACACACACACACACACACCCATACCCACACACACACACATACACACTAACCTGTTGTCCTGTTTATGTGTAAACACAATGGACCCTGTGTGTATCGCTGAGTGATACACAAAGCCAGCTGTGTTTGTTTCCATCCCGACAAACTGTGTTAGCGTCGCTCACATGGAAGCCGCGTGGCTTTTTAGCTCTGCTGAATGCAGGTGGCGAAAAACGAATCTCCAGGTTCATTATGATATATTCAAAGAGAAACTTCACACTTTTAACTCAGAACTTAGAAGTGCAAGGCAGTCTTTTTTATCTGACATCATCACCAAAAACAGCTGCTGTTGACAGGCTCACAAACCCTCCTGTGTCAGTAGCATCTGAACATCTTTCCACGAAAGCCTGCAATGAATTTGCCTCCTTCTTTACTGAGAAAATTCATAAAATAAGACAAGCTGTAACCGCTTCAACACCAGGTTCAAGGTGTGTTTTATCCCTGTGCCCACTTAAAATAAATCCAGATGCCATGACAGAATTGTGTCTGATTAACCAGACAAACCTGGAGGACATTATACAACACCTGATCTCCTCATCCTGTTGCCTTGACATTCTGCCCACAGGCTTCTTTAAAACTGTCTTTAACTGCATGGCTTCAGATGTCCTAGAAATTGTCAACATGTCCCTTCAGACAGGTGTATTCCCACAGGCCCTGAAAACAGCAGTCATCAAGCCACTCCTAAAAAATAAAAATCTAGATACATCACTCATGAACAATTATAGGCCCATATCGAACCTTCCATTTTTAAGCAAGATAATTGAAAAAGCTGTTTATCAACAGCTAAACAACTACCTAACAATGAACAACTGCTTTGATGTTTTCCAGTCAGGTTTTCGAGAACACCACAGCACTGAGACTGCTCTGGTTAAGGTCCTCAATGACATCCATCTAAACACAGACAGTGGCAAAAGTTCTGTCTTAGTTTTACTGGATCTCAGTGCTGCGTTCGACACAGTTGACCACGGCATATTACTAGATCGACTAGCAAACTGGGTTGGACTTTCTTGAACTGTGCTAAACTGGTTTGAATCCTACTTAAAGGACAGAGACTACTATGTGTCAATAGGCAATTTCACATCCGAGCGAAGAAGTATTACATGCGGGGTCCCCCAAGGTTCCATTCTTGGGCCTCTTCTGTTTAACATATACATGCTCCCGCTAGCTCAGATTATAAACAAGAACAAATTATGTTACCATAATTATGCAGACGACACACACATTTACATAACCATATCACCAGGAGACTATAGTCCGATTCAAGCACTAAGTAAGTGCACTAAACAAATCAATGACTGGATGTGCCAAAATTTTCTTCAATTGAACAAAGACAAAACTGAAGTTATTGTCTTTGGTGCCAAAGATGAACAATCAAAAGTCAGTGCACAGCTGAAATCTTTTATGTTAGAAAGCACACACCAAGCCAGAAATCTTGGAGTAGTGATAGATTCAGACTTGAATTTCCAAAAACACATTAAATCAATTACCAAGTCAGCCTACTTCCACCTTAAACACATTTCAAGAATTAAAGGGCTCAGCAGGATTTAGAAAAACTTGTGCATGCGTTTATTTTTAGTAGACTTGACTACTGTAACAGTGTCCTTGCAGGCTTGACTACTGTAACAGTGTCCTTGCAGGCTTTCCTGAAAAATCAATCAGACAGCTTTCAGAACGCTGCTGCTCGAGTCCTCACTAGGACCGAACAAGTGGATCACATCACCCCAGTTCTGAGGTCTTTACACTGGCTTCCTGTCTACCAAAGAATTGATTTTAAAATATTGATGTTGGTTTATAAAGCCCTAAATAGTTTAGGACCAAAGTACATCTCTGACCTGCTGATCCCTTGAGCCAGTCAGAGCTCTCAGGTCGTCTGGGACTGGGCTACTGGGCTACGGATTTGAGGTCTGCTTCAACACTCGGCTCTTTTAAATCAGGTCTGAAGACCTTTCTGTTTCCGTTTTAACCTGTAATTATTATTATGATGCTGTGTGAGTTTGAGTGTGTGATTGAGTGAGTGAGTGAGTGAGTGAGTGAGTGAGTGAGTGAGTGAGTGAGTGAGTGAGTGAGTGAGTGAGTGTGAGTGCGTGCGTGCGTGAGTGCGGCGTGTGTGTAATGTGATTAGTCATAATCACAAGGAAAGTGTGTTATCAGGGTTCAGAGTTATTAAACAAAAACACTGCACCTTTCAGAGGAACAACAACTGTTTTGTTAAGTTGTTTATTGAAGCCAGTTGGTAGTTTTTAAAATTATTGCAAAATGTGCCAGGAAAACATACATTTCAAAAAAGCACAACTATTAATATTAATTGTGACGTTTAGGATTGTCCATGAATTGCTTTTATGGGGGGGGGTAAAACACATTATTCGTAACAGTTGTATCTGATTAATTCTAAGTTTGGGTCTATGTCTCTCTATGACCTTCAGGGGCGTCTTGGGAAAGCAGGGCTACCAGTGTCAAGGTAAGGAGAATTTTATTTTATTGTAAGTCGAGACACGGCAGAAAAGCACTGGTCGATTTTGCGATTTTTGTTTATTATCTGTTATCTTCAATAACATGTTTTCTTTCATACTAGTATAAATCAAAGGTCCAAAATGTACATTTATGTGTTTATTTGACTAAACCTTGTACTTTTACATCTGTATATTTCTCCTATACAACCATCTTTGATTTCTAGACCACTTAAATCAACCTAACTTTTCAATAGATTTTTTTAAGGAGCTGTACATTAATGCATAATTAGTTAGATATTGCCAACATTTGCATATTTATTCAATTTTGTAAAAATATTGCATTATAAAAAACTTGTATACTGTAATTACAAAAAATAACCCTTTTCACATGAAGTGTCTCGCCTTACCTTGATCATTGTTTGTCAAGATTAGGAGCTAGAGTCCATTAAAGCACATTATTTTGCCTTTTAACAATTAATTTCTTGTGTGTTTGTTTGTGCAGTATGTACGTGTGTGGTCCATAAACGCTGCCATGAGTCGATAATCACAAAGTGTGCCGGGATGAAGAAGCAGGAGGACACAGTAGAGGAGGTATGGATCCACTAATACACAACCTTAAAGGTGCTCCGAGGAACTTTCAGTTTGTGTTAATTCTAGCACCCCCTTTGGACAAAAGCGGTAGTGTTTTTACTTTACGCCAGCTGTAGTTCCTGGGTGAGCGAACCCATGACAAAGGCATTTAGAAAAACTATATAAACATAGCATTCTTTGCACTGATGGTCTTGTTTGCTGTTGCATGTAATATATTAACACAAACGGGAAGTTCCTCGTAGCACCTTCAAGAGCCAGAATCATAATTCAAACATAAAATGCAATGGTACCTCTAACTAGATAAAGATATTCACAGGGAAACATTTTTTTCTCTTTTTCTGCCTATTCCGGCCAGTGATTCTTGAGAATGTTTGTTGTCAAAATCAGTGAATATCTCCTCATGATCCACCACCTGTCTGTACTGTGTGTGTGCTGAGAAAATAAACTATTTAGGGTATAATAGCGGATCATGAGGAGGTATTCACTGATTTTGACAAAAAGTTTTTTTGACAACAAGTATTCTCCTGAAATGCTGACTACACCTTTAACAGCAAGAATCATAAGACCATATCAAACATAAAATTCAATGGCACCTCTAGCTGGATAACGACATTCACAGAGAGAGAAAAAAAGGAAAATTATTTTTAATGACATTGTTTGTCTCTTTTCTCTTTTTGCCATCGGTGTATGAGTGTGTGTATGAAAGGGTGAAGTTGGTAAGAAATGTAAAGCGCTTTGGGGCTGAGAAAATCGGCTAAAAGCTCTTTATAAGTCAAGTCCATTAACCATTTTTCTGTTTGTTCTAGCCGGTGGGTTCTCAGAGGTTCAGCGTCAACATGCCACATATGTTCAGCATCCACAACTTTAAGGTTCTGACGTTCTGCGACCACTGTGGTTCTCTGCTGTGGGGTCTACTGAGACAGGGACTGCAGTGCAAAGGTACCGACTCACACAGGCTCCTGGCCACACTATATGATTTACTTATTTAAAAGTGCACTATATAGTTTCAGAGGAGGGGGGTTTGTTTACATTCACAGAGCCTGCCGTTAGTTTACATAAAAAATATTTCTCTACATGTAATTCTTAGTATTGAATAATTACATCATCCTAAATCAAAATTAAATTATTATGAGGAACCTGGAACCAAATTTAAGACTATAATATGTTTGTAAATCAAACTGTGGGCCCTGGTGCTGTAAACAACAACAGATATAGATAATGTTCACTTCTCTGACAACATTGAAAGTAAAATTTTTGGTTAATTAAAGGTGCAGTGTGTAAAGAGAATTGCCATTTTTCAGAACAGACTTGGCAGGAACGGAATATAATATTCCTAAGTATTTTAATCATTAGTGAATGGTGGCTTGAAAATAAAAGTGTTTGTTTATTTTATAACGTGTGTGTGTGTGTGTGTCTGTCTGTCTGCCTGCCTGCCTGCCTGCCTGTCTGTCTGTCTGTCTGTCTGTCTGTCTGTCTGTCTGTCTGTCTCAGTGTGTAAGGTGAATGTACACAGGCGTTGTGAGAGTAACGTCGCTCCAAACTGTGGCGTCGACGCGAGAGGAATCGCCAAAGTTCTGTCCGACCTCGGAGTCACGCCGGACAAGATCTCCAACAGCGCACACAGGCGGAAAAAGGTCTTTCATTCACACACACACACACACACACACACACACACACACACACACACACACACACACACACACACACACACACACATTCAATTAGATTCAATTCAATGTGTTTATGACAATACATACACTTATTTCTAGATTATTAGTTGTGGTTGGATGTTGCAGGGTTTAAATGTGCCATTCAAAAAAAATGTAAGGGCTCTGCTCATGAAGTCATGTTTGCATCCATTCGTGCATTGTTGTCTAAAATTAATTAATAAATAAAAATAAGAATAAAATAATGTTAAAAGAAATGTTCACAATCAAAGTTAGACTGCACATCACACACACACACACACACACACACACACACACACACACACACACACACACACACACACACACATCTAAGTGAAGTGATCTAAGTGATTTTGACTATTTCATGTGTAAACAGCTTTCTCAGGGCCAGTCGATACCAAAGACCGAGAAGGATCGCTCCATGTCCGCGCCCACCTCACCATGTGATCAAGGTAACGCCTCACACACACACACACACACACACGCACACACACGCACACACGCACACACACACGTCATACGCACACACACACACACGCACACGCACACGCACACACACACACACACGCACACACACACGTCATACGCACACACACACACACACACACGCGCACACACACACACACACACACGCACACACACGTCATACGCACACACACATATACACGCACACACACAACACGCTCACTCACTCACTGACTCACTCGTTCACTCACTCACAAACTCACTCACTCACTCAGTCGCTCAGCCACTCACTCACTCACACACACACATGCTGACTCCACCTTTAATCTATACACTGGCCCATACAGTATATAGTAGTCTTTAGTGTCGAGGTAAATGCCCCAAGAACTCAAATTTATTATCATTGTTTTTGTCTAGATTTGAAGGAGCATGAAAACATTCGTAAAGTCCTGTCACTGGCTCACCGGAGCGAGGAACACAAAACACACCCACTGTCGCCCGTCTCCACTGTCGCTAAGGAGACAACTGACAGTCAGGTAGTGGAGGGAGACGGTAACCGGGCCAACGGAGAGGTCAAAGGTCAAACTGAAGTCAAGAGGATGAACCTGAAAGACTTCCTGTTCATCAAAGTCCTGGGGAAGGGAAGCTTCGGAAAGGTGAGAATTTAGACTTTTTTATTTTAATTATTTTCAATTTTTAAATAATTTATCATCCTTTTTTTGTGTTTATTTTTAAAATTCAACTACACACATATTTTTTTATTATTATATGTTTTGTTTTGTTATCATTTTTAAGTTATAACAGCTTTGGAAAAGTGAGCGCAGGAATTCTGACATTTCCTTGTTATTTATTACTTTTTAATAATTTACTGCACTGTTTTTTCTAATGGTAATTTTTACAATTTAACATATATTTTTTGTTATTATTTTTAAGTTATAACAGCTTCTAATTTTTTTTTAATTTAATAGACATTTTTGTTGTTGAGATCATGTCTGTTAAAGATGGTTGTACAGGAGAAATATACAGACGGAAACAGACAATGTATAGTCAAATAAACACCTGAATGTACATTGTGAACCTTTGATTCATGAAAGAAGACATGTTATGGAAGACAAAAATCTCAAAATTGACCAGTGCTTAAAAAAAAAAAAATCTCAGTGATGTAAAAGAAAGAATAGATCGGAAAATTATCAAATATAATGTAGCCTAGTTGAACATATTCTAATTTTGAAAAATACTATGAATTTTTCCGTGTGTGTTGCCCAGGTGATGCTTGCGGAGCTGAAAGGCAGCGATGAGGTTTTTGCGGTGAAGGTTTTAAAGAAAGATGTGATTCTTCAGGACGATGACGTAGACTGCACTCTGACTGAGAAACGCATCCTGGCCCTCGCCCGCAAACACCCCTACCTCACCCAGCTGTACTGCTGCTTCCAGACCAAGGTGAGACAGACAGACGGACGGGCAGACAGACAGACAGACAGGCAGACAGACAGACAGACAGACAGACAGACAGACAGACAGGCAGGCAGACAGACACACAGACAGACAGGCAGGCAGGCAGGCAGGCAAGCAGACAGACAGACAGACACACACGGATGACGCACGCATAGACACACAGAGAACAACACACACAGTCACTCACTCACTCACTTATGGATGGTACAAAATAAAACAATAATTTCAAACAGCCAGTACTGAGAACTCCCCATGCAGACATACTTTCTCCCACCAGGGGGAGCCATTGCAATACACTTCAATCTGTGGCCTCCTGTTGTGCAGCTGAAAGGTCTCACAGAGTCTGCGAATATGTGACGTATTTATCATTTTAGAAATTATTTAAATATATATATATATACCTTCAAAAAGGTTACTTGTGGGCACTGTACCATCCTCAATATCCTGGCTCAGCAGATGATTAAAACCATGGCATGTTGAAGGTTAAAAGTTCTAACTTCCCATCCCTTGGTCTACCGTAAAATGTGAGAACTGCTGTTCAATTCAGAAATTGTTCAATTGTTCAATTGGAGAAAACCATGACTTTCCATTACCTTAAGCACAGCAGCTCTTTACCATATGTGTTGATTTGACTCTTTAAATCATGATAGCAACCCGCACCAGTTTAGGCTGTGTGTTGTGGTTGGACATGTGACATAAACCCAGACCCACAGTCGCTAGATTTTTTGAGGGGCGCTCCGGTGGCGTAGTGGATAGAGCGCGTACGATATCGGCTCCGGCCTTTGTTGCAGTGGTCGCGGGTTCAAATCCGACCTGTGGACCTTTACTGCAGGTCATCCCCCCCCCCCCCCTCTCTCTCTCTCTCTCTGTCCCCATTTCAACTCTGTACTATCTAATAGAGCTTGAAAATGTCAAAAAAAAGAATCTTTAAAAAAACAACTGTATGTTATGAGAGCATTTTCCATAAAGCACCTCAGCAGCATTCACACTGAAGTCATTATTGAAACCGTCTGCCATCAGCTTTTAGAAACAGGCTCCATTTCCTTTTCTCTTTCACACTCCTCTCATCGACTCTACTGCTACGCTAATTTATCCGTCTATACAGTAAGTGGATGACGACAGACACACACACAAAGGGGTGTGTGTGTGTGTGTGTGTGTGTGTGTGTGTGTGTGTGATTGTGTGTGTGTGCCACTGTATATTATTATGTCTATCGTATGTTGCATAAGCTTTTTTTTTGTCGGGGGATTGACCTGTGTGTGTGTGTGTGTGTGTGTGTGTGTGTGTGTGTCAGTCTGAGTGTGTATGCATGTGTGTCTATCTGAGTGTGTGTATATACAGTATCTCACAAAAGTGAGTACACCCCTCACATTTCTTCACATTTTTCTTTATATCTTTCCATGGGACAACACTGAATAAATGACACTTTAATACAATGTAAAGTAGTCAGTGTACAGCTTGTATAACAGTGAAAATTTACTGTCCCCTCAAAATAACTCGACACACAACCATTAATGTCTAAACTGCTGGCAACAAAAGTGAGTACACCCCTTAGAAAAAATTTACAAATTGGGCCCAAAGTGTAAATATTTTGTGTGGCCACCATTATTTTCCAGCACTGCCTTAACCTTCTTGGGCATGTAGTTCACTAGAGCTTCACAGGTTGCAACTGGAACCCTCTTCCACCCATTTATGACAGCATCACAGAGCTGGTGGATATTAAAGACCTTGCGTTCCTCCACCTTCCATTTGAGGATGCCCCAAAGATGCTCAATAGGGTTTAGGTCTGGAGACATGCTTGGCCAGGCCATAACCTTTACCCTCAGCTTTTTTAGCAAGCCACTGGTCGTCTTGGAGGTGTGTTTGGGGTCGTTATCATGTTGCAATACCACCCTGCGGCCCAGTTTACGAAGGTTGAGTGCACATGGTCAGCG
Organism: Hyperoplus immaculatus; assembly: GCA_949357725.1. Taxonomy (NCBI): domain Eukaryota; kingdom Metazoa; phylum Chordata; class Actinopteri; order Uranoscopiformes; family Ammodytidae; genus Hyperoplus; species Hyperoplus immaculatus. The sequence goes on along the minus strand of OX442358.1, from coordinate 30,384,297 downwards.
TCGTACACAGAGGTTGGCTTTGGAAAATAGACGTATGAGTGCTGCCAGCATTGCTGAAGGGCTTGAAGGGGTGGGGGGTCAACCTGTCAGTGCTCAGACCATACGCCGCACTCTGCATCATACTGGTCTGCATGGTTGTCATCCCAGAAGGAAGCCTATTCTAAAGATGATGCACAAGAAACCCCACAAAAAGTTTGCTGAAGACAAACAGACTACGGACATGGATTACTGCAACCATGTCCTGTGGTCTGATGAGACCAAAATACATTTATTTGGTTCAGATGGTGTTAAGAGTGTGGAGCGGCAACCAGGTGAGGAGTACAAAGACAAGTGTGTCTTGCCTAGAGTCAAGCATGGTGGTTGGAGTGTCATGGTCTGGGGCTGCATGAGTGCTGCCAGCACTGGGGATCTACAGTTCATTGAATTCTAACATGTACTGTGACATACTGAAGCAGAGCATGATCCCCTCCCTTCATAAACTGGGCCGCAGGGCAGTACTGCAACATGATAACGACCCCAAACACCCCTCCGAACGACCACTGGCTTGTTAAAGAAGCTGAGGGTAAAGGTTATGGACTGGCCAAGCATGTCTCCAGTCTTAAACCCTATTGAGCATCTTTGGGGCATCCTAAAACGGGAGATGGAGGAGCGCAAGGACTCTAATATCCACCAGCTCCTTGATGTCGTCATGAATGGGTAGAAGAGGGTTCCAGTTGCAACCTGTGAAGCTCTAGTGAACTACATGCCCAAGAGGGTTAAGGCAGTGCTAGAAAATAATGATGGCAAAACAAAATATTGACACTTTGGGCCCAATTTGGACATTTTTTCTTAGGGGTGTACTCACTTTTGTTGCCAGCAGTTTAGACATTAATGGCTGTGTGTCGAGTTATTTTGAGGGGACAGTAAATTTACACTGTTATACAAGCTGTACACTGACTACTTGACATTGTATCAAAGTGTCATTTATTCAGTGTTGTCGCATGGAAAGATATAATGAAATATTTGAAGAAATGTTAGGGGTGTACTCACTTTTGTGAGATACTGTATGTGTGTATATGTGTGTGTATATATGTGTGTGTGTGTGTGTGTGTGACTGAGTGTGCGCGCGTTTTCGTTTGTGTACATGTCTGTGTGTGTCTGTTCCAGTCTTCTGACGACTTGTTGAAGGAATATCTCACATGTTGTGTTTTGTTGATGTGCCAAGAAGTTCCATTCACTGCAACCTGAGCTTGACGGCTACACAGGTGCTAACTTTGTATCAGTCAGGGACGCAATGATAACACACACTGCACAAGCCCGGACAGTTTAAGAAAAGTATCAAGTTTAATCAATGTTCACTGTAGGCCAATCTTTAGTGGCAGCTAGTGTATGTGTGAATGTGAGTTTGTGTGTCTGTGTGTGTATGTGTGTGCATGTGTGTCTGTGTGTGTATGTGTGAGTGTGTGTATGTGTGTCTGTGTGTGTATGTGTGAATGTGAGTTTGTGTGTCTGTGTGTGTATGTGTGTGCATGTGTGTCTGTGTGTGTATGTGTGAATGTGAGTTTGTGTGTCTGTGTGTGTATGTGTGAGTGTGTGTGTATGTGTGTCTGTGTGTGTATGTGTGAATGTGAGTTTGTGTGTATGTGTGAGTGTGTGTCTGAGTGTGTATGTGTGAATGTGAGTGTGTGTGTCTGTGTGTGTGTGTGTGTGAGTGTGTGTCTGAGTGTGTATGTGTGTGTGTGTTGGAGCCATTTAGAGATTTTTTGTGTTTAATATATTTTAAGTAAATACATTTTTAGTTTATGGCAAATTATGATTTATGAATTAAGTGTAGGAAATATTAATCGTGTTTATTCATATGTATATTAATGCAGTTTGTGAATGTGGTGATTGGTAATGTGTGTCACCTGGGGTGTCGTGCCTACCTTATAGGGGAGGGACTTTGCGTTCATTCAGGTTGGAAGGCAGAGAGCAAACAGTTTTTTGATCACGCTCACGCTCACGCTCACACTTGTTAATACATTACCTCATATTATCTCACATTTTGAAGTATTTTTGTATAGAAATAACCCTGTTTTTTGGCCGCTAATCAGTGACATTGTTTTGAGTTTTTTATGTTTTTATTGGAAAGTCAACCGGAGTTTCGTTTAATAAATCACACTCAACATCAAACTAAACGATCTCTGTGCGTGCTTACAATAAGGACGTGTGTCAGACTTTCTCTGCCTAAAGGAACCAGGAGAGCAAACATAGGGTTTGCCGCTTCAGTGTGTATGTCTCTGTGCATGTCTATGGGGTTGTGGGAGGGTTGGGTTCTTTGCTGTTTTTCTTTTCCTCTGTTGTTGCTGTTTTTAATGTGTGTAAGGCACTTTGGGCTACTTCTGTATGAAAAGCGTGATATAGATACATTGATCGGTTGAATGCTGATATCTGAAGGCTTATATAAATAGTGTTGAAAATATTTGAGTCATTTCGTGCCCCTTGAGTTCAGTTTGAAGTGGTTACGAGGAACTTTTGAATATTTCTGAAACGGTCTCATTATTCCTCTGATGATCATGAATTAGATGTAGCAGCAAACGAGACCATCAGTGCACATAATGCTGTTTTGATTTGATTTGTGTGACACCACTGTGAAGTTTTCTGTGTGTGTGTGTGTGTGTGTGTGTGTGTGTGTGTGTGTGTGTGTGCGTGCGTGCGTGCGTGCGTGCGTGCGTGCGTGCGTGCGTGCGTGTGTGTGTGTGTTAGAGAGAGAGCAAGAGAGAGGTAGAGTGTGTAAACAAGTTTATAGTGTATATATGTTTGTCTGTGTGTTTGTGTGTGTGTGAGAGAGTACTAACCGTTTAAAGTGTGTATACGTCTGCTTGTTTATTGTATACCATAGCTTTCTGAGCATTTAGAGTGTGTTCCCAGAAGTGTGTGTGTGTGTGTGTGTGTGCGTGTGTGTGTGTGTGTGTGTGTGTGCGGGTGATGGGGGCGGTGTCACACAGCGTATGAAATACACATCATGTCCCTGATAAGGATCAAAGGGGTTATATAAGAGCCACAACCCCTTTGTTTTGTCCCAAGAACACACTCCCTGTCTGCTTGTGTGTGTGTGTGTGTGTGTGTGTGTGTGCGTGTGTGTGTGTGCGTGTGTGTGTGTGTGTGTGTGTGTGTGTGTGTGTGTGTGTGTGTGTGTGTGTGTGTGTGTTGGAGGGAAATAACATACGATAACGACAACAATAATTATAAATAATATATTTAAAACAACGTGCCATAAACACACACACACACACACACATACACACACAACACAAGCAGCTCAAGGGATTTGATGAGACGTTACATATTTATTCTAAAAATGTAAGTTGCAAAGTGTAAAAAAAAAAAAAAAAAAAAAGTTTGTCAGACTTGACTTGACAGAAATGGAATCTTATTTACAAAGTATGTTTTAATCTGAATATAATTAAAAAAAAATATTTGTATTCCCTTTGATAAGAATGAGCCTTTTATATCTACATAGGAGCTTAGGCCGCCATGTTGCACCGCCATGTTTCTACAGTAGCACAGAATGGAGATGGACTTAACAGCCTTACACGTTTTTATATACAGTGGGTGTCCTGGGGAAATGCACCTGTTGGAAGACCAAGAAGAAGAAGAAGTACTATAGAATAAATAACTAAATACATCTTCACCTCATCACTTGATATTGTGGAAAGACTTGAGGCAGTGGTGGACGATGCCATCTTTAGTAACTAGATTCTTGTCCTAGAAGGCCACCGTAGCTTCTGTAAATTCTCAGAAAGGGAACGGGGTTAAGCAAGGGAGCGCTGCCATCTAGAATCTCACCGCTAGATGCCGCGAAAACACACATATATTACACACTGCACCTTTAAATAATCTAATCTTATCTTAAAGTATCCCATGTAAATAGCTCTGTTACACTGTGCAAACAAATCTCTTAGGTTTCAAGTGTTTAGTTCATAATGAATCAGACTGTGTTTAAGAAGCTGACATCATTACACACACACACGCTCAAATGACTTATGTCTGTGTGTTTATAGTGATAGGACGCGTAAATAAGTGTGTGTGTGTGTGTGTGTGTGTGTGTGTGTGTGTGTGTGTGTGTGTGTGTGTGTGTGTGTGTGTGTGTGTGTGTGTGTGTGTGTGAAAGAATTAGGCCTCCCAGTGAATTGAAAGGTGGATGAGAAAGAGAGAGAGAGAGGGAGAGGGAGCAAGAGAGATAGGGAGGGAGAGAGAGAGGGAAAGAGAGAAAAGTTGTTGAAATGTTTTTTGTATTAATATTTTTGTTAACTAAGCAAAACATTTTCTAAACACAAACTCAGTTCAGGATTTTTATTTCACAGTCTCTTGACATTAACTTGTTTAACTCAGTTCAGGATTTTTATTTCACAGTCTCTTGACATTAACTTGTTTAACTCAGTTCAGGATTTTTATTTCACAGTCTCTTGACATTAACTTGTTTAACTCAGTTCAGGATTTTTATTTCACAGTCTCTTGACATTAACTTGTTTAACTCAGTTCAGGATTTTTATTTCACAGTCTCTTGACATTAACTTGTTTAACTCAGTTCAGGATTTTTATTTCACAGTCTCTTGACATTAACTTGTTTATTAAAATGCATATTTTTGTTGTAAGAAGATTTCTAGATATATTTATTCAACTATTCTCAGCTCTCGAAGAATCCGTTTGGTGAGCTGTGGAATCACTAAAGTTAAGATATGTTCCTTGTACTTTGTGTGACCTGTGTCTTACCTACACCCTCCTCCCTCCCCTCTCTCTCTCTCTCTCTCTCTCTCTCTCTCTCTCTCTCTCTCTCTCTCTCTCTCTCTCTCTCTCTCTCTCCTTTCATCTCTCTCTCTCCCTCCCTCCCTCTCTTTCACTCACTCCCTCCCTCTCTCTCTCTCCCTCCCCCTCTCTCTCTCCCTCCCTCCTCCTCTCTCTCTCTCCCTCCCTCTTTCCTTCTCTCCCTCCCTCCCTCCCGCTCTCTCTCTCTCCCTCCCTCTTTACTTCTCTCCCTCCCTCCCTCCCCTCTCTCTCTCTCTCTCTCCCTCCCTCCCTCTCTCTCTCTCTCTCTCTCTCTCTATCTGTGTGATCTCAGCAGTGTTCCCCTATCGGCCTAATTACCATCCAGAAATGTAAATAACATTATACAACAGTATTGCCGGCCCTCACATGGAGACAGGGGAAGAAATGTATGAGGAAATTGAGAACAAAAATCTCTTTAAGTTCATTTAAAGGAGCTTCGAGGAACTTTTAAATATTTCTGAAACAGTCTCATTTTTCCTCTGATGATCATAAATGACATGTAACAGCAAACGAGACCATCAGTGCAAAGAATGCTGTTTTGATATAGTTTTTCTTAATGCTTGTGTCATGGGTATATATACGCTCACCCAGGAACAACAGCTGACGTGGTAAAAACACTACCGCTTTTGTCCAAAGGGGGGCGGTAGAGTTAACACAAACTGAAAGTTCCTCGGAGCACCTTTAATATTTGTGATTTGCTGACATTTCTGGAAAAAGATTCTAATACAGAAAAGTATTGTTTTAATGTCAGTAATCAACTGGCAACGTTTCATGATGATCTCTATGAGTTACAATCTCTAAAGGTGGAGTCAGTGATTCTGGAGAACGCTTGTTGTTAAAATCCCTTTTTTTTTGGTCAAAATCTGTGTATATCTCCTGTCAGTGTGCACTGAAAGAAAAACTCCAGTGTTAATACACAGCCTAGGCTCTGTAAACTGGTACGTAAACAAAGGGGGCCACTCGTAGATAGCAACATGCCCGTGTACAGAGCCTATAGAGCTGTTAAGCGGAAGTGGCGGAATTACGGGGCATGGGACCTATCGGCTGAAAAAAAATGAATGGGAGTCTATGGAAAGTAATCTACTATTTTCTGGTCCCAGTCATTAAATGCCTTGGATTACATATATGTTTTGTATGGGTCTAAATGATAATTTTTCATGTGAAGAGTTTGACGGTATGTTGTATGATTATTCGTCTAACGGCTTTTGAAAAAATGTTACGAGAACAACTACAAGTCTTGTCGCCTCTGTGACGTCACCTCAACACATTCCCTCCACTTCTCGACTGACAGTGCTAATGCTAATGCTAATGGCTGGTGGACAACGCCAACAATCTCCCCACTCGAGAAATTGAAACTCTCCACATGTCCACTTGTGTAGTGGTTTTCGCCATGCTGAAGACTTTTGTCTTGTCATTGAAAGAAGGCGGTAAAGTGCATTAAAGACACAGCCATGTTTCTGAGCTAAGCGGGTGCGATTGGTGGTGACGTATATCATAAGTGTCAAGAGCAGCGAAGAGCTGTAGTCCACAAAAGCGCTCTGCACAAAACCTGAGCGTATCCAGCTTCTACTCGCTAAATTGTTCCATTCTTTGCACGAAAAAATACCATCTAAATCCATACAAAACATATGTGTAATCGAAGGCATTTCATGACTGGGACCAGAAAATAATACATTTCTTTCCATTGACTACCGTTGTAATTTTTCGAGCCGAGAGGTCCCATGTCCCGGAAGTAACGCACTTCCGCTTAACAGCTCTATAGGCTTTGTAATAATACTAGATTTTTTTTCAGGACCACACACACACAGGTCAGACAGGTAGCAGCGGATCATGAGGAGATATTCACTGATTTTGACAACAAGCGTTCTCCAGAATCACTGACTCCTCCTTTAACTGTCTCATGCTCTTGAACAGAGTAAAACAGATAATGATAAAAGGTTTTGTGAAGCGAGTGAAGTGCGTGTGTGTGTGTGTGTGTGTGTGTGTGCGTGCGTGTGTGTGCGTGCGTGTGTGCGTGTGTGTGTGTGAGTGGGTGTTTTATAATGCGCTGTAATTGGTTGAACATCAGACACAGCAGACGCAGAGTCAGAAACAAGCCAGGTACATTATGAAGCTTTTGTTCTCTTGATGTTTTGAGCGATAGAAGATAGAAAGACAGATACAGACATAAGGCAGCTACATGCTCAGTGTCACTGGGTTTGAACACACGTCTACAAAGCCTAGGATGACTTTTATATATTCCATTTTCTTAAAGGTGCTACGAGGAACTTTTGAATATTTCTGAAACAGTCTAATTGTTTTACTGATGATCATAAATGACATGTAACAGCAAACGAGACCATCAGTGCAAAAGATGCAATTTTTTTATAGTTTTTCTTAATGCCTTTGTTATGGTTACGCTCACCCAGGAAGCCCACTGAGGCAAATGTCTATTTGTGATATTGGGCTATACAAATAAAACTGATTTGATTTGATTTAAACCTGCAGTGTGTAGAATATTGGGTCATATTTCCCAGCAGATTTTGTAGAAAGTGATTATAATATCCATAAGTACGTTTAATTTAGTGCATAATAGCTGTTTTTTTTTTTTTTAATTATTATTTTTTCCCTTAGTAAGGGTCTCATATATGTCCATATTTCTGCATATTTTGGACCAAGGCATTGTCACGGCCATTTTGGAAGTGTCATAGTTGGAATGTCATCAGGTGCATTGTTTAAAATTTAGAATTGTTCTTGTCCTTGAAGGCCACTGTAGCTTCTGTTATTATTCGAAAGGGGTGGGGTTACCCAGGGAGCGTTGCATTCTAGAACTTTCTAGAACTTACTTGATGATGTCATATTACACACTGCACCTTTAAGGGGGCCACCGTAGCTAGCAACATGCCAGTTAAAGGTAGGCAGGCATATCGGATTATTTTTGGTGTGAACGCATGGATATTTTTACCGGCATATTTCACTCATAACTAGCTTCTATTGTTTGAGTTGAAAGTACTTCCTCTCCCAGTGTGTCCCTGAGGTTCACACTGCACTCGGTCAACAGGCCTTAATGTGTCACACACAGATGTACAGCTTTGTGAGTTGGTCTCGTCTCGATTAGGGAATTTATAAATGTAGTAAAAGTGTTTTGGAGGCCTCAAGTCAATTTGAATTAGTAATGGCTTCCCTGGCTGGATCTGTTTCCTCTTTGTAGGTGTGAGCTGCTATTGTTTATGTTTTATGAGT
>OX442358.1:30358787-30361287 GCA_949357725.1 Hyperoplus immaculatus | reverse complement strand
TTTGTCTTTTCGATTTATACGTTGCTGTTCAGGAAGGTGAAGTCAAATGCTAAAGAGTATAAAAGTGTGTTCAAATAGTTTAAAGGTGCAATGAGGAACTTTTTAATATTTCTGAAACAGTCTAATTTTTCCTATGATGATCATGAATTACATGGAACAGCAATACGAGACCATCAGTGCAATTTTTATATAGTTTTTATAAATGCCTTTGTCATGGGTATACGCTCAACCAGGAACAACAGCTGGCGTAGTAAAAACACTACCGCTTTTGTCCAAAGGGGGGCGCAAAAGTAACACAAACTGAAAGTTCCTCGAAGCACCTTTAAATAAATACAAATAGTCACTTTTTTGTCAAAATCAGTGAATATTTCCTCACACTCTGCTATCTGTCAGTACTGTGTGTGCGTAGCTAGCAATTTGCGATTCTGGACAACAAGCGTTCTCCAGAATCCATGACCTTCAAGTAGTTTGCATTCTGCCATCAATTTGGAAACCAGTATTCAATTTTATTTTACATTTAACTCGTGTGCGTGCGTGTGTGTGTGTGTGTGTGTGAGTGAGTGCGTGTGTGTGAGTGTGTATGTCCGTGTGTGTGTGTGAGTGAGTGAGTGCGTGTGTGTGAGTGTGTATGTCCGTGTGTGTGTGTGTGTGTGTGAGAGTGTGTGTGTGTGTGTGAGTGTGTGTGTGTGTGCGCGTCTGTCAAATAACCCAAAAAAAACATATTTTATAGAATAGTGGAATTTGATTTTATATTTTAAGATCTAGTGAAACTGTTTCTTGAAAAGGGGGAGAGGAGAGGGTGACACACAGAGTATAGGGGTAAGAAGGGGAACATAACAGTTAAGATTAATGTTGAATCGTTGACAGAGATGGATGAGAGAGAGAGAGAGAGAGAGGGAGAGAGAAAGAGGGAGAGAGAGAGAGAGACAGGGAAAGAGGGAGAGAGAGAGGGAGAGAGAGGGGGCAAAGAGAGAGAGAGGGAGACAGAGGAAGAGAAGGAGGAGAGAGAGAGAGAGAGAGAGAGAGAGAGAGAGAGAGAGAGAGAGAGAGAGGGAGATAAGATCAGTAGTGTTGAGAGATGTAGGGTTGGTAATGAATGCAGCCGCTCTGAGCTTGATGGTTGATCGCTACAAAAATGTCAACATCTCCTGGATGTAGCCATTCAGCCCAAGGTGTGTGTGTGTGTGTGTGTGTGTGTGTGTGTGTCTGTGTGTGTGTGTTTTTAGATACAGCCACCCTGACAAGCCTGAGATTGAGCGGGTGTGTGTGTGTGTGTGTGTGTCTGTGTTTGCGCATGCGTTTCTGAAGTCAATAGCTTATGCAACTGTTCTGTTTTTGTGTAAGCTCCCAAAATAAAAGGGGCAGCTTAACCGTCCCGTTTAAGAGCTGCCTGCATTTGCAGCTTGAAAAGCTGTTGTTTTTTTGGCCTGTTCCGTCCCATAATGCATTGCTCTGACAAGTTAAAAGTTATTATTAGATTCCGTAAAGAACGTTGTGAGAAATATACAAAAGCACTGCTGATTATTGAACAAACATTCATCATACTCAACGGCGGACATTTTAGTTTTTATCAACAACAACAGTGAAGTTCAAAATGTAGCTAGAGCTGTCATTTAAAGGTGCTACAAGGAACTTTTAAATCTTTTCTGAAACAGTCTCATTTTTCTCTGATGATCATAAATTACATGTAACAGCAAACGAGACCATCAGTGCAAAGAATGCTATTTTCATATAGTTTTTCTTAATGCCTTTGTCATCGGGGATACGCTCACCCAGGAACAACAGCTGGCGTATAGTAAAAACACTACGCTTTTGTCCAAATTGGGGCGCTAGAATAAACACAAACTGAAAGTTCCTCGGAGCACCTTTAATTTGTGAAATAAACCACCTACAACAACATGTAGTGGTTTGGCTTTAGACTGTGAGAACACAAGTGAAATTAAACAGACTTTGGAACAACCTGACAAGTTTCAGAAGAATTGCCAAAATGTAGCCTATTTCTACTTTAAAAAAACATGTTTCTACTGAATACGTCTTTGTACAAATTTTCTAAAAGGTCGAACAATAACATGATTAATAATGTAGCCATTCAGCCCAAGGTGTGTGTGTGTGTGTGTGTGTGTGTGTGTGTGTGTGTGTGTGTGTGTGTGTGTGTGTGTGTGTGTGTGTGTGTGTGTGTGTTTAAATACTGCCGCCCTGACAAGCCTGAGATTGAGTGGGTGTACTGTATGTGTGTGTGTGTGTGTGAGTGTGTGTGTTATTATAATTGCTAGAATATGTTTTTTTCACTCCCACGTTGTATATTTAGTTAAACTCAGACAGCTATCTGGATCCTGTACAAAGTTAAATCATGAATAGAAGCTTATGTTCCTCAGATCTCACAGAAAAAAAATAACAGAAAAGTCAGAAGCGGTGGAGCTTGACAGTTGGCTGCGGACCAAGTTTTTTTACTTAATGGTTCAAATTTGGGTCAGGATATGGTGCTGAAAACTAGTAAATA
>OX442358.1:30333787-30351287 GCA_949357725.1 Hyperoplus immaculatus | reverse complement strand
TTTAAAGGAATAAAAGTCTTGAAAAGTACGCTATTCATTCTTAAAAAAAAAGACATCAAAGGACTCGTAAGAATTCAAAAGATGGAGAAATTGGTTGGGTTAAAAGTTAAATGGCGAGAATTCTCCTTTTACATTTCATAGACGTACTTAAAGGTGCTACGAGGAACTTTTAAATATTTCTGAAACAGTCTCATTTTTCCTCTGATGATCATAAATTACATTTAACAGCAAACGAGACCCATCAGTACAAAGAATGCTATTTTTATATAGTTTTTTCTTAATGCCTTTTGTCATGGGTATACACTCAACCAGGAACAACAGCTGGCGCAGTAAAAACACTACCGCTTTTTGTCCAAAGGGGGCGCAAGAATTAACACAAACTGAAAGTTCCTCGGAGCACCTTTAACATGGAGGTAAAATAAGCTTCACATAAGCAAAGCATGGCCTCAAAAGCAAGAGTGGTGTGTGTGTGTGTGTGTGTGTGACCTCACTTGTACAATTTTACATCCTTTCTGTCTTTGTTTTCCAAGTTTAGTTTAGCACATAGAAAGTGAGATTTCACACACAGACACACACACACACACACACACACACAAACACACTCTTACAATGAACATGTAGCATCAAAAAGCTTTACAAGTATCTTATTGTAGCAGCGGCCGTGAGAGAAGACAATGCATTACATACAGTAGCTTTAGGAAGACACTTTATCACTTAGCACACACACACACACACACACACACACACACACACACACACACACACACAGCTACCAACAAACTTCCAAATCAACATCTCTGCCGTCCTATCGTTGTAATCTCTCCTCTTGTCTCTCTGTTCTATATCTGTTTATTATTCAATTTAAAACAATTTAAAATATGTCAAACTACATGTAGGACCCCACAAAAGTCCTCCATGCCAAATGCCAAACGCTTTTTTTTTTTTTTTTTTTTTTTTTAACCTTTATTTATACAGGTAAATCCCATTGAGACCGAAGACTCTTTTTTCAAGGGAGACCTGTTCCCATTTACACGTTACCATTCACACACACATTCATACACCGATAGCAGCAGGCTAACTATCGACATTCACTCGAGGCGAGGTGGGTGAAGTGTCTTGCCCAAGGACACAACAACTATGACACAGGTGGCAAAGTCAAAGTCAGATTTATTCATAAAGCACATTTAAAAAAACAACATTGTGTTTACCAAAGTGCTGTACAGAAATACATCAATAAACGAATAGGCCTAACACAGCCATTTTCCAAAATGTCCACCCCACTGTCACTTCAATTTACCGTTTGTTAGAGAAAAACCCAAAAATTCAATGCACCGAGTTGTATTTCAAACAGTATTATGATTCTGCTTTACACTACAGCCTCAGAAAAAAAATAAGAGACCAGTCTGGATTTTTTTTTTCCTAAATTTTCATCTCTACAGTACATTACTTATTGAAAATGCTCTTAATGACAATATTTTTATTGTGCATTTGTTAGAAATGTTGTTAGTAGTTTATATTATAAAACCAAAATGTTCATTCTACTCAAACATATGCCTATGAAGGGTACTGAACATTTGGAGTGGTCTCTTAATTTTTTCCAGAGCTGTATTTTCCTCTGGTCGAATGCAGAATGTCACTGTTTGTACATGTCCCTGTATTTGTGAATCTTTGGATGTAAATTTTTTTGTTATTTTTTGACGTTTTATTTGGTTCATTTATGGATTGTAATGCCCATTTATTTGTGTTTGTGTTGGTATTTTATTTTCCGATTTTATTTTGCGCTGTGTGCCATCATGTCCTGTACCTTTAAGAGGATGTGAAGGTTGTATGTCCATTTTTGAAAACTAATTAAATATCATGATGTCGGAAATACATCTCTATTTGTTTACTGTCTCGTTTATTTAATACCGCTGCAGTGTTTACATGTGGATTTCCTGTTTAGCTTTTCTTTAGGGTGGTAGGAAGTGCTTTACAGGGGCATGAAATACATCAAGATCAGACATTAGAAATTGCATTTAAAGCTGCAGTGTGTAGAATTGTGGGTTTTATTTCCTAGCAGATTTTGTAGAAAGTAATTATAATATCCATAAGTACATTTAATTTAGTGCGTAATAGCTGAAAAAAATAGTTTTAATTATTTTTGTTTCTCTTAGAAAGGGTCTCATATATGTCCATATTTCTGCATATTTTGGACCAAGGCCTAGTGTCGCCATCTTGAAAGTGTCATAGTTGGAATGTCATCAGGAGCATTGTTTAAAATTTAGAATTGTTCTTGTCCTTGAAGGCCACTGTAGCTTCTGTTATTATTCGAAAGGGTTGGGGTTACCCAGGGAGCGTTGCATTCTAGAACTTTGTAGAACTTTCTTGATGATGTCATATTACACACTGCACCTTTAAGACATAGTACAAACAGAGAAAATGACATCGAGATTCAAGATTAAACATTTAGAGCGATGTGGAATGGCTGCAATGAAAATGACCTGACTGACAATATAGTTCTTTTCTATGTAGCCTATTTAACTTTTTTTAATTCTTTCATAGTTTCAAACTAATTTAAAAAGTATTGGGGAATCTGTATTCATAAACACCAAATAGAATGGATTTCGAGGCAATCTTCACCTACATTAGACATCATGTAGGCCGCTCACATCCATGTCTGTTCGCACTGAAGACTCTTTCCCCAAATTCAATCCCATTCTTAGAAATATAGATTAGCAGAATAAGTCGAGTCCAAGTACATCAAAATGGCACATAAGAACAGTATGTACTATGTCACTAAATACGATGTTGGTGAGCGCATATCTCCACCGACTAGGATTCACGTGTAGAAGGTGATCCGTTTTTTTAATCTTTCCATCTGAAAGGTTTTGAGGAGTTCACGGGGGAGACACGATGCCAGGTGCCATCTGCAGTTATCTGAGTTATCTGTGTGTGAGTAATGTGGCTTTACCTGCTCTTTAACAGGCCGTTGGTACGAAACTTAATGCTCGGAGGCAAGTGTGTGTGTGTGTGTGTGTGTGTCTCTCTCTGTCTCTGTGTGTGTGTGTGTGCGTGTGACTGTGTGTGTGTGTGTGTGTGTGTGTGTGTGCGTGTGTGTGTGTCACTCTGTCTCTGTGTGTGTGTGTGTGTTTGTCTCTGTGTGTGCGTGAAAAAAACAAAAAATCAAACCAACGTTATGACGCAGGCCGGGTTCACTTCAGTCCATCTGCATTTTAAAGCAGTAGATGTGTAATCTTAAAAAGTATGTGTGTTAAGGAGGAGCCTACATGTTTAAAAAAAGCTCTTGTTTTTGTTTCGATTTCCAACTCCAAAACAGTCACGATTTACATTTAAAGGTGCAGTCAGTGATTCTGGAGAACGCTTGTTGTCAAAAATTATTAAAGGTCAAAACCAGTGAATATCTCCTCATGGTCCGCTACTATTTGCAAGAAGAATCATTCAAAATAAAAATACATTAATGTATAAAAAAAACTGGAAGAAGAGTTTCGAGCATTATTTTTGTATATTGCATATTAACTTATTTTGCATTTGCACACACACACACACACACACACACACACCTGAAGTTTGTTAACCTCACCTGTTGCATTTCCGGGTCTAAAATGAGTCTTTTTACAGGTAAGAGTTGAGGTTCATAAACTCAGGTATATTCTATAGTCATGTACGCAGCTGTTGACTGAGTGGTTATGGGCGTGTCTTAGAGGGGGGCGTCACCCTGCCTCTCTATCAGCCAATCAACGGGCTTGTTTCCGATAGAGCGTATTTTGCACTGTGCCAGCTGAGCGTCGGGTCAGAGACAGCAAGCCTTCACGAGCTTTCTCTCTCTGTCCAATCCAACGCGCAACCAGAGAGCGAGCGAGGGAGGAAGAAAGTTTTTGACAGTTCTGCGCAGGCTACTGTTAACAGCAGACGCGGGACTTATTGCTTGTGTGTGCGCGTGTGTTTGTGTGTGTGTTTTTGTGTGTGTGTGTGTGGGGCTGTGCAATCCTCGGCAGTGTTCTGAGACTGTATAGCCCCCCCTCAACACACTACAAACCACCCAATACCACCAACTATTCCTCAAGCTGCAAGACCCTGGCTGGACAAGCGCACTAAATAAGCCTGGTGGTGTTTCATATGGACTGTACCAAACAGCCTAGTTTAGTTGAGTTAGTTTGTTGTCAAGCTTTATACTTATTAGGGTAGGCTACTTGATTTGCTCTGACGTGCTTCTTGCTGGACGTAACTTTAAGACGTATTTCTTGTCGGAGGGAATTTACAACGAAAAAACATGACGGCCGATAAGGAGAAGAAAAGGTAAGACATTTTGATTTATTTTAATATTTTTCTGCATTTTTTTTTTTTTTTTTTTTTTTTTTTTTTAAAGATTTGCCATTGCTCTCACGCTATGATCAATGCGTTTACTAGATAAAGTCAGGCTGATTTAGTGCACAATTTGCACTGTGTGGGTGTGGGGGTGTGTGTGTGTTTTGTATGTGCGTGTGCAACTCAGTGCAACAGAGGGGAGACCTGTTGCTCGCTGCAGCGCTGCATGACTTGGCTTGGCCTGGATTTTTGTGCGCTGATAAGAGCGGCTGTTATAAATCACAGTAACACACACACACACACACAGCACTATTACATGGTTTCATTTGAGAAAGCTTTTTGAGACAACGTTAATGTGTTTTTAATGCGATAATAGCTGAGTTAGGTTGTGATCAGACGTGTGCGAGTAAGGTAAGTGCGGTGATTTGATTTAGTCTGCAATGAGCCAGGGATATTGTACGGTGATTTCATTTTGGGGGTATTTTTGGGGATATGAAAAATGCATCGGAAGAAAGTTTGCAAAATGGACCATACAGGCACCAAAAGTTATTTTTTTTAGATGCAAATAAAACCCCTCCTGAGGTATATTTTTGGATATGAAATGCATCCGAATAATTGTGAAAACTTATGTATAATTGAGCTAAACATTTTTTATATATATTTTTTTTAAATTCAGCTCTACTCAAATCTATTCAGGTGGTTGACGTTAGAAGTCATTGTATTTAGTTAAAATACACATAAAAGCCCATGTTGAGGTATCTATGTCCATTCTAAGACCTGTTGAGGCATTGCATTAGCTTTTACTGAATAAAAGTCTATATTTGTGTGCATATATGGGGTTTAGAAAGTTATAATATTGTCAAAAGAGGGTAGTATTTTCTCCACATGACATTTGAGGTTCCTGCAAATTTCATCTGAGCCAAAAAAAATACCTTTTTACTTCTGTAGAATAAATAACTTTAAAGACAGTTAAATATCCCCAATAAGAGCTGCATTGCATCTTAAATATAGACTATAATATAACAGCTATGGCAATATTAATCATTTAAGTGTCTATTGTTGATTTTTAGAACAAGTCAGAGCGCAAAGAATATATTTGTAAACGCGATCCCATTAGTGAGAAAGTTTCCCTTAACCTCTCACCTGCTTTTCAGAGAAGTCATGTGCCTGTATGGGGCATTCACCAAATGACTTATCACAACAGATATCAGATATCCCGCTCACAGTATTTCGGTAACTGAGGGTATTTAGTTGAACGCGTACAAGGAAACAATAGCTATGGTTTTAAACAGCATGTATATATGTTTTTTGTTTTACATTTTTTTTGTTATTGTTTTAAAAGTTATTTACAAGAGCATTTTAGGTCAATACATGAGGATGTATCGGATAGTTATACAGACAAAGAGACACATAGATTGTTAAGGGAAGATACAGGGGCAAGTTATGAATAGAAAAGCACACAGACAGATTGACAACATAGATTACATAGGACACATTACATAATACAATGATGATGAAAGTTGTTCTAACCATTATAACTATCTGATTCAGATCCATTGTAACAAAATCAAACGATAAATTAAAAAAATTACAAGTTCAGAAAAAATGTACCACTGTTTTGGAGTTTGGGGTTTGTTGCTACGTACCTGGTGACTTTAAGGTGGAGTCAGTGATTCTGGAGAACGCTTGTTGTCAAAATCACTTTTTTTGGTCAAAATCAGTGAATATCTTCTCACGTACTGTGTGTGTGTGTGTGTGTGTGTGTGTGTGTGTGTGTGTGTGTGTGTGTGTGTGTGTGTGTGTGTGCGCGGTGAAAAGAAATCCAGTGTTCATACACAGCCTAAGCTCTGTAAACTGGTATGTTAACAAAGGGGGTGGGGGGGCACTGTAGCTAGGCTACTATAGCAACACAGCCATTTACAGAGCATAGGCTGTGTATTAACACTGTATTTTGGAAGTTTCTGTCTGCTGCTTATAGATAATTTTCGGTGCGGAAACTAGCAACTTGCACGCTGATTTGCGAATAGGGAATTTTTGCAGTAGGACACATGCGGGAAAAGTGTTTGAAATACTCAAGGTGCTTTATCATTTTGGCCTTTCAAGTGATTTGTGTATTACTTCACATTTGAAGTGTGTCTTCAAACGGTTTCCTCATAGTATCGTCACTGTGTGTGTGTGTGTGTGTGTGTGTGTGTGTGTGTGTGTGTGTGTGTGTGTCTGACTGTGTGTGTGTGCGTGTGTGTCTGACTGTGTGTGTGTGTGTGTGTGTGTGTGTGTTGTTAATTGTTCACCATGGTATGAGGTCACTGGCCCTAATGTTACATAATGATGTCTTTACTGGTTCCAACTTGTCCCGAGCTGTGTCGCCATAACGACTACTTAATCATAGCTGCCAACACCGAATAATAATAATAACTAATAGTAAAGGAGCTACGAGGAACTTTTAAATATTTCTGAAACAGTCTCATGTTCCTCTGATGATCATAAATGACATGTAACAGCAAACGAGACCATCAGTGCAAAGAATGCTGTTTTTATACATTTAGGTGTGACTGAAACTTGTCTGTTTGCCTGTTTTCTTAATGGATATTATCTCAATACTTTGAAACAAAAATTATTAAAACTTCTAAAGAACTTGCATCAACTAAACTTTCCATAATCATTCTCAGCACTATTCTGAAGGTTATTACAGAAGAATGTGTTCATATGTTGTTTACTGTCTGATTTATAATACATTGTGTTCTTAAAAACAGGCAGAAAATGCATTTTTAAGACCTGTAACATAGCATGTTGTTCCTGGGTGAGCGTATACCCATGACAAAAGCATTAAGAAAAACTACATAAAAACAGCATTCTTTGCACTGATGGTCTCGTTTGCTGTTACATGTAATTTATGATCATCAGAGGAAAAAATTAGAGTGTTTCAGAAATATTTAAAAGTTCCTCGTAGCTACTTTTAATTTGTTTTAAGAAATGCATTTTAAATCAGGAGACGTGTGGTTTGTCTTGAGCCTTCTTCCTAACTGTCCAGCCCAGCCAAGCCCTTTGTTGTTATATTCTCCCAAGCTTTCATCTAACAGACTCACACAAAGGCCTTAATCTGAACAGAGCAGTTGTTGTAACAGATCACAGGGGTACTGGACACTGTGTCATAATGGACACAAGCAAGATGAATTAGTGAGAGAAAATTACATTAAGAGAGAGATAAAAAAATAAAAAAAGTATGCATTTCCTCCGGCCCTTTGGTGAGAAGAAATATCCGCCATTTTAGGGAGAAGGAGACCTGTATGTGTGTGAGATTGTGTGAGTGTGGGGGACTGTGTGCGCGGGTGTGTGAGAGAGTTCACTACAGTGTGTGTGTGTGTGTCTCACTCATATTTTGTGTGTGTGTGTGTGTGTGTGTGTGTGTGTGTGTGTGTGTGTGTGTGTGTGTGTGTGTGTGTGTGTGTGTGTGTGTGTGTGTGCGTCTCTCACTCATGTGTTGTGTGTGTTTCCCTCTGTGTGTCTGTTTGTGTTACACAGTAGCACTTTGTCGCTGCCGCTGCCTGGAAGTCATAATTCACTTGATAAGTTGTTCTATGATTCACGACCGTGGACTGGCAAATGCACATGCCCTGTTTATTTGGAGATAAAAAGGTGCTATGAGGAACTTTTTAATATTTCTGAAACAGTAAAATTTTTCCCTCTGATGATCATAAATTACATGTAACAGCAAACAAGACCATCAGTGTAAAGAATGCTGTTTTTATATAGTTTTTCTTAATGCCTTTTGTCATGGGTATGCTCACCCAGGAACAACAGCTCGCATAGTAAAAACACTACCGCTTTTGTCCAAAGGGGGCGCTAGAATTAACACAAACCGAAAGTTCCTCGGAGCACCTTTTTAAAGCTCCAATCCTGGAGTGTGTTATGACGACCAGTAGCGTTCTAAATCCTTAAATAAACTCTTCTCTATTGATGTTTTGAAACTCAATACAATTCACAAGCGACAGGGAACTAACAAGTTTCCTATGGGAGTTGTCGAACGAGTTGTAGGTCCCAAGTGTCACCATATTGTTTGGAAGTTAAGGTTATATGGTCCGCTATATGGTAGATACACAATTTAATTTACCAACATTATTTCTTTAACAAAGCTTGGATGAAAGAACATCAGTGTCAGTTCCTATAGATTAGGATTTCAAATATAATTCCCGTAAACCCTATCTGAAAATAAAATCCAATATCAGAATAATTATCTGTTGAAATCTTTTAAGAAGACATGAAAATGTACATTGAAGAATCACTTTTATATTTTAACACATCGTTAGCCTCATAGCATAACTGCCTAAATCATATTTACTCTACTCTACTTTTACTCTACATCTACTCTATTCTACATCTACTCTATTCTACTTTAGCCTACTCTATAACCCTTAAAATATGACTATGAGGCAATTATGCTGTTAGGCTAACACTATTTCAGGTCTCAAATTAGTTTTTTCTATTGCCGCAAACTGTGCCAGAATATACAGTTTCGCCCCCTGTGGACTATGGAAATGTTGAGAGTGCTTAAACCGAGGCAGAGAATACACTCGAATGGACCGATCTATCCACAGTCATGTAACGTATATGCACCAGCAGCTGCCCCGATCAACTGACCTTTGGACATTGTTCCCCAGGGGAATCAAAACCTTGAAATAAGTGAGGGGGGCTTTCAACACAGATAGACTACTGCTATTTCTGGTATCATTTGTATCATTCTGCTCTTTTTTTTTTTTTTTTTTTTTTTTTAACCTTTCTTTATACAGGTATATCCCATTGAGACCGAAGACTCTTTTGCAAGGGAGACCTGTTTTCCTTTCCCACGTTACCATTCACACACACATTCATGCACCGATAGCAGGCTAACTATCGACATTCACTCGAGGCAAGGTGGGTGAAGTGTCTTGCCCAAGGACACAACAACCTTGACACAGGTGGCAGGGCGGGGATCGAACCTAAAAGTCTTATGCTAGTGCGTAAGCATATGAGCAACAACACTAATATGTAAATGTATTATGGGTGTGGTTAATACATAAGTCAGTACAGGTTTCTGCCACACCCACACATGTATTTTTAATTTTTTTCTACTGCATGTTTTTATAGCGATTGTATGTGAAATAAATAGACTAAACTTAACTAAACTAAACTAGGGGGCGCCCTTAGCTCAGTTGGTAGGGCGTCCCCCCCATGGGCCTGGGCCAGCAGCGGACCCGGGTTCGATTCCAGCCCGCGGTCGTTCTCTGCATGTCACTCCCCTTCTCTGCCCCATTTCAACTCTGTCTCGACACTATCAATAAAGCATAAAAATGCCATAAAAAAATATCTTTAAAATACACATAACAAAATAAAGCCACCTCACCAAGGTTTAAGACTTTAAACAGAGGAAACACATGACAGAGCAATACAAGGAATAAACAGTCACCGTTTAAAATAAAAAATAAACTAAACTAAACTACAGGACGTAGGAATAAAACTTTCAATGTAGTCAGTGGTGGAATCTAACCCATACTTTCTGCTATTGAGTATGGTAGAAAAAATATTAAGGACGTCCCAATTCTTAATTTGTTTTTATGGTCAGCTTCAAATATTTCGTATAGAGCATAATGTCAATAGTATGAAATGAATGGAATCTTACCTATCTGTTCTAATCCTTTTTGGGGCTGCTGCAATTTTTTTTTTTGCATTTTTTTTTTTGCTTTATTATTAGACAGGATATTTCAGGTAAATTTAAGGAGTGTTTTAAATAGATATTTTGCATGTTCTTTCTCTGGATTTGGTCTCAATCCACTCTGGTCTTGACTTGGTTTCGGTTTAGGTGGTTTATTTTTTTTATGAAAGAGTATTTTTTGTAATTTTTGCTGACAGTTTTGTAGAGACATAGTTGAAATGGGTCAGAGAGGGGAATGACATGCAGAGAACGACCCGGGCTGGATTCTAACCCGGGTCTGCTGTGAAGAGGTCTGAGACTCTATGGAGGGGGGGGGGGGGGCTCTAAACACCACACCACGAGCATCCCCCTAATCTAACCTTTTTTGGGGCTGTTTTCATGGGAATGTAGATCTTTCATTTGAAATTTAAGGAGTGCACTTTGGTCTTGGTAATGACTTGGTTTCTATTTAGGTGTTTTATTTTTGAAAGATAATTTTTTTTGGCATTTCTGCTTTTATTAGACAGTTTGTGGAGAGACAGAGATGAAATGGGTCAGAGAGGGGAATGACATGCAGAGAACGACCACGGGTCAGTTTAGGTGGTTTTGACTTCAACACTGTGTCTAAACAGGAGTGAGAGTGCACTATCTGAAGAGCTCCTTCTCGTGTTAGGTAAGTGTTAGGGAGTGGAGTGTCTGCTGAACATTGTGTTGTGTGATGTGTGTCGACAGATCAGATTCTAGCAACGCAGGAATCTACACGTTCAGAACAGGCCGCCATCTGCATATCATGGTCTTCTTAAGTTTCAATGTCCCTTGTGTACAATTGGCTAAATTGACTCACTAACTTCAGTGGATAAATATAAGTTACTTTGGTAGTGAAGTTTTACATTGAAATTCGTCTTTTCTCATCTCCCCTCTCAAGTTCCCACACTCCAGAGGGGGTCAGAGCGTAGGGTCAGCCATAGTACAGCGCCCCCAGAGCAGTTTGGGGTTAGGTGTCTTGCTCAAGGACACAATGGTAGAGATGGTGGGCACTGTAGATGTAATAGCAGCCACCACTAGTTTTACTGCTAACACCCTCCGGTCCGGTGCCGGGGATCCAACCAGAGACCTCATGGTTACTGGGAGGAAGAACCAGAGACCTCATGGTTACTGGGAGGAAGAACCAGAGACCTCATGGTTACTGGGAGGAAGAACCAGAGACCTCATGGTTACTGGGAGGAAGAACCAGAGACCTCATGGCTACTGGGAGGAACCAGAGACCTCATGGTTACTGGGAGGAGGAACCAGAGACCTCATGGTTACTGGGAGGAGGAACCAGGGACCTCATGGTTACTGGGAGGAGGAACCAGATACCTCATGGTTACTGGGAGGAGGAACCAGAGACCTCATGGTTACTGGGAGGAGGAACCAGAGACCTCATGGTTACTGGGAGGAAGAACCAGAGACCTCATGGTTACTGGGAGGAGGAACCAGAGACCTCATGGTTACTGGGAGGAGGAACCAGAGACCTCATGGTATCAATTAATTTCGTAAATGTTTGAAATCTGAATCTTCAAACTTGCGTCACTATTTCTGTCCAATCCGATGCACCAAATCCACTCCCAGACCCTTCCACTCTCTCCCCTTGCATTCCTGTGTGTGTGTGTGTGTGTGTGTGTGTGTGTGTGTGTGTGTGTGTGTGTGTGTGTGTGTGTGTGTGTGTGTGTGTGTGTGTGTGTGTGTGTGTGTGTGTGTGTGTGTGTGTGTGTGTGTTGAGAGAGGCAGGTCGGGCTAGCTGCTATAAGTGGCGTGATGTTTGGGTAGTGTTGGGGAGGCTGGGTTTGGACACAAAAGAGCCACACCGGCCCTGTGCCAACCTACACACACACACACACACACACACACACACACACACGCCCTATGAAGCTATGATGAGAACCAAATCTGACAGGCCCTGTATAGTCCCTACCCCTAGGACTACTTCTACTGGTGTTGACTAAACTTGTCTTTACTTAACAACATGTTTTATGTCCATGTGTTATCACCTCTATGTCTTGATTCCTGTCCTCCCTAGCTGTCTCCCTCTCAAGTCTTGTTTTTGGCAGCTTGTAGTTCCACCTCCCTCTCCTTGCATAACTTTAAAGGCGCAGTGTGAAGAATTTATTGGTGTTCTGCAGAAGAGACTTGATAAAAATGGATTGTAATAGTCATTAGTATGTTTCTACAGTAGCACAGAACAGACAAACTTACAACATTGGAACCAGAAAATGTTAGGCATTTTTAACTTAATAAATAAGTACAAATCTGTCAATTGACTAATTCAGTGATCGATTAGCACATTTTTCAGGACTCGGGACCCAGAAAGAAAATATTGCCAGTAGATTTATTTCCATGCATATTTCTTTCATAAATATAAACATCAAGAAGATACAAGTCTGTATGAAAGAAAAATATTTGGGATGTCCCAAAACATGCACGTCAATTGTAGTATGCTGAAAATACATAAATGTCCCACTAACTCCAATAGCATTTTGGAGTATTTGTCTTTATTCTTGACATCTCTCTACATTTTCTCTCCTGTGGCCCTAAAACTCTTCTGTCCTTTAGTATTTAGTGTGGTAAAAAGAAAAAGTATGTGAATTTGAGCGCAGGGAAAGTCTTACTATTTCACTCAGAATCAGAAGAATGAATGGCTGACATTTTCCTTAGTCACAGATGAAATTTTACAATGGTTGAAATGTTGTCATGTCAGGCTGACATTTCTCTTTTCAATTGAGTAATGAAGAGGGCCGGAATAGACTTTGGAATTTCCCCAGCTAGCATTGTCCTGGATGACAACATTTTGGGAAAAGAACTATTGTACTTATCGGAATGACAAAGCTGTAAACTGAACCAAATTTTTTGGGCATTTTTGCTATTTATTTGACAGTTTAGAGAGACAGAGATGGAATGGGGTAGAGAGGGGGATTGTGAGTACTACAATATTTTGGATACAGTGTATATCACAAACTATTGATTCAGAATTAGCTCTGGAAAAATGGGATTATATCTATTATGTTGTGATTGAGTTAAGGTTCATACTAGTTCAAATAAGTGCGCTTGTAGTTTGTGAAAATTATACTTTAAAAAAAAAATGTATCATGTGTTTTTTCACACCTAAACATTCCACTCAAAATTCAGCATCATAAGCCAAGTGTCTGTCTGTCTGTCTGTCTGTCTGTCTGTCTGTCTGTCTGTCTGTCTGTCTGTCTGTCTGTCTGTCTGTCTCTCTCTCTCTCTCTCTCTCTCTCTCTCTCTCTCTATCTATCTATCTATCTATCTATCTATCTATCTATCTATTTATCTATCTATTTATCTATCTATCTATCTATCTATCTATCTATCTATCTATCTATCTATCTATCTATCTATCTATCTATCTATTTATCTATCTATCTATCTATCTATCTATCTATCTATCTATCTATCTATCTATCTATCTATCTATCTATCTATCTATCTATCTATCTATCTATCTATCTATCTATCTATCTATCTATCTATCTATCTATCTATCTATCTATCTATCTATCTATCTATCTATCTATCTATCTATCTATCTATCTATCTATCTATCTATCTATCTATCTATCTATCTATCTATCTATCTATCTATCTATCTATCTATCTATCTATCTATCTATCTATCTATCTATCTATCTATCTATCTATCTATCTATCTATCTATCTATCTATCTATCTATCTATCTATCTATCTATCTATCTATCTATCTATCTATCTATCTATCTATCTATCTATCTATCAGCTCACATGCCACTTGAGAACCTCCTCTTCAGTCATTGGTCAGATGTTTCTTGGGGGGCGGGAGCAATAACATACTTCCTTACTGGCTTTAATATTAGTCAGAATTTCCATGCGGGAATTCGAATGACACTCCAGGAAGTATACGACAACACACACCATAAAAACTGTCATGTCACAATAGTAGAGACAATAACTGTGTGTGGGCGTGAGATTTTTGGCATTGGGCTTCGTCAGTTAATACTACATCCAAGCTATTTATCACTTCATAGACAAACGATAGAGTTTCAAAATGAGTGTAGGAAAAATTTAAATTACTTAGGCCTAAAGATGCACTACAAGGGTCATATCAACTAACTCTCGAAAGTGGTGCCCATTTACTGTGATCTGCTTTATCAGTTGAACATATTATTGTGGTAGGGTTAATATAGTCATCAATCTAGCCTCCAGTGAGACCGGACCCTCCCCACTTTCTGTCCGTTAGTGGAAGGCAGCCCCTGATTGGTTCATGTAGTCATCAATCTAGCCTCCAGTCAGACCGGACCCTCCCCACTTTCTGTCTGTTATTGGAAGGCAGCCCCTGATTGGTTCATGTAGTCATCAATCTAGCCTCCAGTCAGACCGGACCCTCCCCACTTTCTGTCTGTTAGTGGAAGGCAGCCCCCCAAAAATATATATTTAGTTTATTTGGACTGTAATGTTGTTGTGTAGTGGATTGTTGTGTTTGTGGATTGTCAGTGTTAAAGGTGCAGTGTGTAATATGACATCATCAAGAAAGTTCTACACAGTTCTAGAATGCAACGCTCCCTGGGTAACCCCACCCCTTTCAAATAATAACATAAGCTACAGTGGCCTTCAAGGACAAGAACAATTCTAAATTTTAAACAATGCACCTGATGACATTCCAACTATGACACTTTCAAGATGGCGGCACTAGGCCTTGGTCCAAAATATGCAGAAATATGGACATATATGAGACCCTTTCTGAGGGAAAAAAAAATCTTCAAAAATTATTTTCAGCTATTATGCACTAAATTAAATGTACTTATGGATATCATAATTACTTTCTACAAAATCTGCTAGGAAATAAAACCCAAAATTCTACACACTGCAGGTTTAACAGAACTGAGCCTGTTGCTGCTTGTGAACAGTGGAGGACTTCAGACTTCAGCTCAGAGTGGCGAACGGGCAGACGGGATAACAACACAGAATTGAAAGGCTCGTACAATGGTTCACAGCCTTAACTCTCCAATAGCAGGAAGCAGGGGAGTGTTTGTCCAATTCTGAAGAATCACATAATGATAATAAAAAAAAGATTGCTAGTTAACCAAGTATTACCTGTTGAATTATGCCAGTCCGCTTCCCAAAGCCGATTGGCAATCAGTGGGATCATTTAATAGCAAATTTTCAACTTGATGGATAAGAAAAATTTTTCCAAAAGAAATGTTTTGTCGTTGAACTTATTAAAGGTGCAACGAGGAACTTTTAAATATTTCTGAAACAGTCTAATTTTTCCCGATGATCATAAATGACATGTAACAGCAAACGAGATCATCAGTGCAAAGAATGTTATTTCTATATAGTTTTTCTTAATGCCTTTTTCATGGGTACGCTCACCCAGGAACTTGGATATCCCTGGGGGGGTGTACCCTCTATATGTCCTGATACTAAATGTACTTTGGGGCGACTGTGGCTCAGATGGTAGAGCGGGTCGGCCGATGATCAAAGGGTTGGAGGTTCGATCCCCGCCCTGCCACCTGTGTCATAGTTGTTGTGTCCTTGGGCGAGACGCTTCACCCACCTTGCCTCGTGTGAATGTCGATAGTTAGCCTACTGCTATCGGTGTATGAATGTGTGTGTGTGAATGGTAACGTGGGAAAGGAAAACAGGTCTCCCTTGCAAAAGAGTCTTCGGTC
Source organism: Hyperoplus immaculatus (assembly GCA_949357725.1). Classification (NCBI taxonomy): domain Eukaryota; kingdom Metazoa; phylum Chordata; class Actinopteri; order Uranoscopiformes; family Ammodytidae; genus Hyperoplus; species Hyperoplus immaculatus. The sequence continues at coordinate 30,335,611 of OX442358.1, read as the reverse complement.
TCAATGGGATTTACCTGTATAAATAAAGAAACTATAGGTGAATCTGAGGCAGTCTGAGTGGTAGCAGTGGTCTGAGAAAACCCTCTCTCTCTCTCTCTGTGCATCTCTCCATTGTTATTTTTATCTCTTTATTCTCACACTCCTCCTTTCTTCAACCTCGTGTTTTAAAAATATTTTTTTCTTTCTTTGTATCAAATTCTCTCTCTTCCCAGCTGTGCCGTTTGCCCCCCACGTTCCTGTGTGTGTGATTGAGGTCATCTGACCTGGCCTCTGTGTGTGTGTGTGCGTGCGTGCGTGCGTGTGTGTGTGTGTTTCTCGGCCCTATACGTTCCACTCTCTCTCCCACTCCTTCAGAACTCTGTCGCCTCTCCACTTCCCGCTTCCTGTCCGCCCGACTTCCTCTTCCTCCTGCTACCGAAATGTCTTCAGTTCCACCTGGCGCAGATCCAGGTCCCCCTTACTTTAATATGTAGCCCATTTAAAGCTATTGTGCGTAACTTTTTCATATCCTTTTATTCCGTTATCAGAACATACCTTGGAAAAAGTTTCACTTCTCTAACACAACCAATATTTCTAATTGCACCTTTATGGTTGAACGTGGATGTGTAGCTCATTTTGAAGCTATAGTGCGTAACTTTTTTCATATGAATGAATGTTGGTTACATTCAGGCCATCGCCAAAACGAGTTGACACAAAGTTGATTAAGCCTATCAGCTCCTACAAAACTCTCTCTGTATTTCTCAGTATGGCAGCGTTTACAAACTGGTGCCCCCCCCCCCCCCCCCCTCTCCCTGACACTGGTGCAGGAGCTCAGAAAAATCCCAAGAAGAGCCCAAGAAATGTTTCAGTTGATGATTCTACTGCTGAGAAAAAACCTGGACATACAGCAGAAGGTATACAATCCATGTGCAATCACTGAAGGCTTTACCTCATGAAGATGCACCGACAGTGTTGTTGTAATTACTCGGGATTCCTCATGGGGGAGACAGAAGCTACGCACTATAGCTTTAACCTGTCTGGCTGCTTTGCAAAATGATTACTGGACTTTAAACTGTTATGTGAGAGGGTTTAGTGAAACACACAATAACACACCTGCATTCCTACCTTGTTAAATCTCTTTAATCCCTTTTCTGCAGATTATAGTTACCCTGCGTTTCAAATCTCAAACTCTTTCTTTTTCCTATTCTACATACTACATCTGACCATAAAAAGAATCTAGTTAGGATGCAGTAGGCATACTATTGGGACATACTGTAACTTATGTATTTCATCATAACATTGCGCCTTGATCTTGCCTCTTGCGTTCATATCCGTCGCATCCCCGTTTGTTTTCATATGGAGGCTCCGTTGATGTGACGTCACTTCCGGTGCGCACTGGATTGTGGGTCAGAATCGCCCAAATAGCATGCTGATTTCAACACTAAAAATCTCGGCCGGATGCAGTAGACATCCGGGTATTTCTAACCATCCTAAATCTGGTAAAGTTTTATCTGGCAATTACTGCAAAGCTGAATGACTGAGAGACCTGTGTTATGAACTGTGCATACTGTTTGTGTGCTTGCTGTATGAATATAGAGCGATTTAACACTTATATTAACAAAAAAATATCACTTACTTCTCCTTTAATTTTTTTAATTACATTTTGGGACGTTTTTTACTTTTGTGCTCTTACAATATAGCCTTTACTCTACCTGCGTTCCAATCCCCATACTTCCCTACTATTTAGTATGCCAGAAAAAGATTTAGGAAGTCCCAATTCATGCACGTCAATTGTAGAATGCTGAAAATGCATAAATGACCCACTAACTCCAACAGCATCTTGGG
>OX442358.1:30323787-30328787 GCA_949357725.1 Hyperoplus immaculatus | reverse complement strand
AGTTTTGATGAAAGAAACATTACGCTACACTAGTAAATCAGCTTATACCCAAAACCCAGGTGTGTGTGTGTGTGTGTGTGTGTGTGTGTGTGTGTGTGTGTGTGTGTGTGTGTGTGTGTGTGTGTGTGTGTGCTTACTGGCCTTGTGACTGTGTGACTTTGATTTAGAGTAACCGTGTTATTTCTATCACAGACGTTTCAGAATGTCAGGTATGAACCTTCTACCTGTCTCTATCACTCTGTGTGTGTGTGTGTGTGTGTGTGTGTGTGTGTGTGTGTGTGTGTGTGTGTGTGTGTGTGTGTGTGTGTGTGTGTGTGTGTGTGTGTGTGGGGCTTACATTAGATCGTGCCTCTGCAGTAATACTTACTTTTTTAATTAAATTATTGCTCATATGCAGTATTTTATATATTTTTTAAGTGCAATGCATGTACTGTTGCAATGCATACTGTATGTAAACTGCTTGTTTACAGAGCCGAGGCTGTGTATTAACATTTGATTTTTTTTTTAAGCACACACAGTATGGACAGGTAGTGGATCTTGAGGAGATATTCACTGATTTTGAGAAATAATTGACAACAAGCGTTCTCCAGAATCACTGACGACACCTTTAATTCATATTGCTACCATCCATACATCTACTTCTCATTACTTTATTATTATTAGGTTTGACCTCATATATCTTCTTAAGGGGGAAACACACCTGATGTTAGCGTGACTGGGGGATGCTGAGAATAAATGGCAACCCTCACCAGTCTAAAAGCAGCGTCAAGACAAGACGATTTATGCCAGTGTGTGTGTGTGTGTGTGTGTGTGTGTGTGTGTCACTTTGTGTGTGTGTGTGTGTGTGTGTGTCTGTGTGTGTCACTGTGTGTGTGTGTGTGTGTGTGTGTGTGTGTGTGTGTGTGTGTGTGTTTGTACGACCTTTCGAATCATCACAAGATGAGAGTGTGTAGTGGTCACACATCTCTTACTGGCAGCAGTATAGTGCATTACAGACTATATGCGATACTAGGGCTGTCCATAACTGAAAATGTCTCATACATCAGACAATGAACAAATCCTTCTGTAATAACCTCCAGAATAGTGCTGCGAATGATTATGGAAAGTTTAGTTGATGTAAGTGCTTTAGAAGTCGAGATTCTTCTGAAAATATGAACTAATGTTGAGATAATGTCCGTTAAAGATGGTTGTATAGGAGAAATATACAGACGCAAACAGACAAGGTTTAGTCAAATAAACACCTGAATGTACATGTTGGACCTTTGATTTATTCTAGTATGAAAGAAGACATGTTATGGAAGATAAATAGACAAATCTCAAATGTACCAGTGCTTAAACAATAATGCTGTTGCCTGCAGTGTCTTACCTTAAATGGATAATATTTTAGTCGCTCCAGTAAACATTAAACATTTTGTTTGATCACGTTTGAAGTGCCGTCTTGACCTGAATACTAGAAACGTTTTCAGTAAGCTTATCAAAATGCCTCGTGCCCATGAAAAATAATGATACATTGAACTGATCTGTGCACGCACGCACGCACGCACACACACACACACACACACACACACACACACACACACACACACTGTCTGATCTGTGCATCTCTTACTGTCACTCCACTGACTCTTGGCTTGAAAAAGTGTAAAAACAAAATCCCACAAAAATGTATTGGATTTGCCAATGCGCACACTCAAACACCTACACACACACACACACACACACACACACACACACACACACACACACACACACACACACACACTGATCTGTGCATCCCTTACTGTCACACCACTGACTCTTGGCTAGAGAAAAAAGATTAAAAGAAAGAAATCCCCTAAGAAATGTAGTTTTCAATCCGACATTCAAATCAAAAAGCCTTTCAACTACATAGTTTTTTGGGGACGTTTGATTTGTGTCCAACTCTTATTGGAGATGAGCTGGACAGTAATTGGCTGAAGTGAATTGGTATTTGTAAGTGTATTTTCCACATGGCCTGGTTGAATGAACCCAGTGCCCTCTCTCTGTCTGTCTCTCTCTCTCTCTGTCTTTCTCTCTCGCTCTCTCTCTCTCGCTCTCGCTCTCTTTCTCTATCTCTCTCTCTCTCTCTCTCAATTCAATTCTCTCTCTCTCTCTTTCTCTCTCCCTCCCCTCCCTCCCTCTTTCTCTCTATCCCTCCCTCTCTCCCTCCCTCCCTCCCTCCCTCTCGCTCTCTCTCTCTCTGTGTCTTGCTCTTTCTCTCTCCCTCCCTCCCTCTCTATCCCTCCCTCTCTCCCTCCCTCCCTCCTTCTCTCCCTCTCTCTTTCTCTCTGTTGTGTCTAGCCTTCATTCAAAGGTAAACACTGAAGGGAAGTTTGTTCATATTGATCTATACTGAGGCTATCTGAAGTCATACACTTGCATCACAACAATCAGGGGGAAAAATCAGACACAATATGAGACACGAGGGAAGCAAAACAACACAGGCCAGTCCAGACAGGTACTGAAGGCTACAGTGCGGTCACATGTTATTTAACAATTTTATTTTCCACAGATATGAAGTAGGGCTGCAACTAACGATTATTTTGATAATCGATTAATCTGTCGATTATTTTCTCGATTAATCGATTATTAATCGATTAGTGTTTTGTTCTGTAAAATGTCAGAAAATGGTGAAAAATGTTGATCAATTTTCCAAAGCCCATGTTGACGTCCTCAAATGTTTTGTTATGTCCAAAACACACAAATATTTCAGTTTACTGTCATAATAGGATTAAAGAAACCAGAAAATATTCACATTTGAGAAGCTGAAATCAGGGAATTTGGACATTTTTTATAAAAAGATTACTCAAAACGATTAATCGATTATCAAAATAGTTGCCGATTATTTTAGTAATCGATTAGTAATCAATTTGTCGATAATCGTTGCAGCTCTAATATGAAGTTGTAAGGGTTAAAAGGTTAGGGTTTGGGTAAGGGGTCAGTCAGGGGATGTGTTTCAGTTAATTGTATTTAATTTATTTACGTCTGTCTGTCTGTCTGTATGACTGTCTGTCTGTCTGTCTGTCTGTCTCTATGACTGTCTGTCTGTCTGTCTGTCTCTATGTCTGTCTTTCTGTCTGTCTGTCTGTCTGTCTGTCTGTCTGTCTGTCTGTCTGTCTCTATGTCTGTCTGTCTGTCTGTCTCTATGTCTGTCTGTCTGTCTGTCTCTATGTCTGTCTGTCTGTTTGAATGTGGGTTTTCTTCATGTAGTTTCCGTACTATAGTATCATGGTATGGAGCACAAAACATTCAAATAAATAACAGAAGAACACAATAGCGTACTCATGGACGACACAAAAACAACACTACACTTCAAAAGGCTTCAACAGATCTCAAGTTTGTATGAGAAGTTTGAAAGATTATAAGCGACAAAATGTGTAATTCATGAAGTGTGGGGCTGAATTGTTTAGGAAAGTGAGCTTTCAAAGATGAAATAGTGTATTTATTGTGATCAGTGCATTACCGTAATCCATATTTATTGTTTAAGACGTGTATGGCGAGTATGAGTATGAATGTTTATAATTGATACTATATTTCTATTTGTACATATTTGTATATTGTATCGTATTATATTCTGCTTTTTATTCCGTTTAAAAACTACACAATTTACCTGACGAGGAACAAAATCTGAGTTTTTCTGCTTTCTTTGACCCTGACCTGCCAGTTTTATCTTTTTTTTTTTTTTGAGAAACGAAAGTGGAAGAAAGATCATTTTCGAGGGAGTGAATCAGCAAGTGTGTGTGTGTGTGTGTGTGTGTGTGTGTGTGTGTGTGTGTGTGTGTGTGAGTGTGTGTGTGTGTGTGTGTGTGTGTGTGTGTGTGTGTGTGTGAGTGTTAAACGTGGGGTCAGTGAGTACATCAGAAGGCTCGGTTGCCCCGAAAATGAAGCGCTGCGACTCCCATTGTCTTGTGTCCTGAAATAGCCTGAAGCAACAATGGACCCAGACTATCAAAGAGTGGCACACACACACACACACACACACACACATACAAGAACGCAGACGCACGCACACAAACCACACACACAAACTCACAAACACACACTCACACACAGAGAGAGAGACACATACACACACAAACACAGAGAGAGAGAGAGAGAGACACACACACACACACACACACATACACACAAACACATAGACCCACCCTTACACACACACACACACAAACTGCACACACACACACACACACACACACACACACACACACTTACTCAGTCATTCACACACACACACTTGCTCACTCAGTCATTCACACACACACACACACACACACACACACACACACACACACACACACACTTACTCACTCAGTCATTCACACACACACACACACACACACACACACACACACACACACACACACACACACACACACACACACACACACAGAGGAGTTAATTGAAGCGAGTTGTTCCAGTCCATTTGATTGAATATGCATCTGCTCCGCTCGCTGCTGACTCATCAATAATGAGGTTTTTTAATCTTGAGAGAAACAGTGAGAGAGATAATGAAGCTTCTGTGAGAGGGGTTTCCTGTTAATTGTTCTCCATTTTCCACTGGTTGTGTGTGTGTGTGTGTGTGTGTGTGTGTGTGCCTTTGATTGTGTAGTTTCTTCTAGATTTCTGGATCTTTCTTATGGAAGATTTTATTAGACATTATGATATGTAAAAGCAAAAAAAATTTGTAAAATCACAGACTAGAATTGACAAGTGTGTACCATGATCCACAAACAAGTATTTTTTTTATTTTACTTGCAAATATGTAAAACTTATTCTTAAAATACATAGTTACGTATATTTAGGCCTTTACGGATCTATTTCTACTGGGGAAACAGGGTTCGCTATGTTTTGTAACGCTATGGGAGAAAGGAGATTTTCGTGTCTTTAAAAATCTTACAAAGTTCAGCTAGCTAACATGACGCAATCTGTTATTGTTTTTGGCTTTAACTCAGTTCTTATCTTAGTGGGTTTAAGGTCCTAGC
>OX442358.1:30278595-30318595 GCA_949357725.1 Hyperoplus immaculatus | reverse complement strand
CTTGTTCGCGTGTATATGTGTGTGCACTTACCAAGAGAGAATCGATACTACTTAGTACTTTGTAAAAAAAATTAAAATAAAAAAGCACAATGTATTAAAAGCCCTATTTAGCTTATTTCTCTGTACAATAGAGCTTTTTTTATCCTGATAAACTATTGAAAGGCACCAGTACGTCATATTGCTATATATGGCCACTGTGAAACGACCCAATGTGTATTAAGTTAACGTTAAAATATTCTTCAATAAATTCACTATTTGTAATTTAACATCCGGTCTCGATCAGCTGTGTCTACAGTCCTTAGTTTGCTGAAATCTGCTGACATAAAGGGCTCTCTATCTATCTCTCTCTATGTCACACACACACACACACACACACACACACACACACACACACACACACACACACACACACACACACACACGTGCCCAAACACAAGCGCAGGCGAGCGGCTCTCACGGCCAACGTGACCAGCCTGTCGATCGGCACATGCTAACAGTGTTCTCTGCTACATGTAATGTCGCTCAGAACTTCACACACACACACACACACACACACACACACACACACACACACACACACACACACACACAGTCACTGGCCTTATGTACACTCTGACCACTGCACTGCTCCGTTCCCACGCCAGTGCTGAACTCTGGACTGACTCCAGCTAACAGTCGAACATCCCACGTTCCACTGTTAACCAGCGTGTGTGTGTGTCTGTGTGTGTCTGTGTGTGTCTGTGTGTGTCTGTGTGTGTCTGTGTCTGTGTGTGTCTGTGTGTGTGTGTTAACCAACGTTTGGTTGATTTCACATTCTCAACATGACACAAAATAAACATGAATATTGACTGAATAATTCAGTAATTTAACATTCAAATGACAAAATAAATATGTTCAACGGTTCACACAAAGTCGGCATATCTCAAAGGGGCTTAATTCTATCATTCCAGTTATTGAGATATGACTGAAAATTCAATGATGCCAGAAAAAAAGGATGGTAAATATTATTAGGTAAGGATTTGGATCGTATAGTAATTTGTATTAAAGAACAGTGTAGGCCTATGTATTCCTTTTACACAATATTTAAATTAACTGTATATTACCTAAACATTTTCTCAGATGATATTAATTTAAAAACTAAAATGTTTTGAGAAGAAATAAGTTCACAGTTTGCAATGATGGTTATGGTTTAATATATGAGTAAGTTGAAGTTTAAATTAAATTCTCTCTCTCTCTCCCTCTCTCTCCCTGTCTCTCTCTCTCTCCCTCTCTCTCTCTCTCCCTCTCTCCCTCCCTCCCTCCCTGCCTCCCTCTCTCCCTCCCTGCCTCTCTCTCTCTCCCTACAGTGTGTTCTAAGGGCCAGGCAGTGAGCGGTCAGTACCGGATGCTAGCAAAGACCGGCGGCTACGTTTGGTTAGAAACGCAGGGAACCGTCATCTACAACAGCAGGAATTCACAGCCGCAATGCATCGTGTGTATTAACTATGTCCTCAGGTGAGTGTGAAGCCATCAAGCACTTCTGGTATATTGTAGGTCAAACGTTGTATCATACTTTTTTTATAAAATTTAAATTGAGTAGGATCGTTCACGTTATACCTCAAGGTAAATTCAAACTGTTATTTTTGTCTCAGGTGTCCTCAGGTGAGTGAAGCCATACTGGTCAAAAACACTGTTGCAAACTGATTAAGATTTTAAGTAGCAGATTTTTAACAGTTTTCCATACCATGTAGAGTATTCTTTCACTTAATTTTTTTGTAATTCAATTCAATTGGCTGTCAACTGGCAACAACAAAAATCATATTAAGAAATACAATTTCTGTCCTCTACATAAATATGGCATTTTAACTTCAAATTTAAAGGTGCTACGAGGAAATTTCTGTAAAAAGTTACGTCATTCCTCTGATGATAATAAATGACATGTAACAGCAAACGAGACCATCAGTGCTAAGAATGCTATTTTTATATACATTTTTCTTAATGCCTTTGTCATGGGTACACTCACCCAGGAACAACAGCTGGCGCACTAAAAACACTACCGCTTTTGTCCAAAGGGGGCAGAAAGGATTAACACAAACTGAAATATCTGAAATTCTAATCACATGACATATTTTTTTGACATTTTTTTAGTGACATTGAGGAGAAGTCTCTGATATTGTCCTTGGAGCAGACTGAGTCTCTGTTTAAGCCTCGTCACATGACCAGTTTCTTCTCTGGTGTTACCGTGGAGACCAGAGACACACTCTTCACCAAACTGAAAGAGGAACCGGAGGATCTCACTCAGCTCGCTCCTACACCAGGGGACACCATCGTATCCCTCGACTTCTGTATGTGAAGATTAAAATAAAAAAAGTGTGTGTGTGTGTGTGTGTGTGTGTGTGTGTGTGTGTGTGTGTGTGTGTGTGTGTGTGTGTGTGTGTGTGTGTGGTATTGGCCTCTTGCCTTATGAGATCACAAGGGGAGAGAACATGTTTTTTTTCTGTTTTAACCTTTACTTGACAGTTTGAAGTAGATAGTGAGATGAGGAGAAAAAGGGGGATAACATGCAATAAGGGTCTAGGGTAGGATTTGAACCCGCTTGTGGTGTCGTGGTTAGAGAGTCTCTCCATAGAGTCTCAGTTCTCTTCACAACAGACCCGGGTTAGAATCCAGCCCGGGTTGTTCTCTGCATGTCATTCCCCTCTCTGCCCCATTTCATCTCTGTCTCTCCACACTGTCAAATGAAGCATAAAAATGCCATAAAGAAAAAAATTATAATTTCTGTCAGCTGTCATTGTCTTGTGTTCTTCAATCCTAACTATTTCCTATTTATTTCTTACAGGTCGCTCTCAGTTCGAGGAGCCCCAGCAGCCAGCAGGCTACACCCAGGTGTCTGCGGTCACCATGCCCCCTCCCGTGGCTCCGTCCTGGGGCAGCGAGAGCCACCAGCCAGCCCCCCTCACTCCGGGACAACCAGCCAGAGATATGTCAACCAACAACAGCATGGCCTGTACTTTCACCGTACGTCAGAGCTTACCATCGGGCAGCGCCACACCCAGCCTCAGCACCTGCTCTACGGTAAGTGTGTGTGTGTGTGTGTGTGTGTGAGTGAGATCACCCCCAACAATATAAAATTATAAAAATAATGATATTGGACGGTATCATTATCGTACTATATCCGAAACTCCGATATTGGAATCGGATCGGAACTGAAAAGTAGTGGAATGGTGCATCTCTACTAGCTCCTCAGTCGTTTTTATCTTGCACCCATCTCTTATATTTCAATATAATCCTTTGTTATGTCTGTCTGTCTGTCTGTGGATATTGATGTTTCTATATTTTCCCATTTCCAGCAGCCCAACAGTCCCGGTGATTACTACAGCTCGGTGGAGTCCGACCTGAAGGTGGAACTGACTGAGAGACTGTTTGCTCTCGGCACAGAGGGAAACAACAGTCCGGCAAAGTCTGAGGTGAGTCCATTACTTTATCCCCATGTCCCTATGTGTTGTAGGTTCATTTATTAAACATATTGCAGACACTACTTAACCCCTACTCCTTCACGGCTCTACTATTTCTGAAGTTGCAGAAATAAAAGGATTACAAATTTTGGTAGTAGGGTTGTGTGATAAAATAGTAAAATTGTGTCCTGTGGTATTTTAAAATATCTTTATAACTTATATTGCATTATTAATTTAAGGTAGACTCAAGAATTCATTGCCAACGACTGCTGCTGTAATTGGTGAACATATAAACAACCTTAAACCTTGTAACAGTTCCCTTTTCCAAAATATCAACAGTAATCCTTTAATTACCTTGATGTAAAAAGTTTATATTATTGCTGTAATTGTTAAGGTTCTGCCAAATAAACAACCTTAAACCCTGTAATCTTCCCCTTTCTCCAGAGGGACTTGAGTGATCTGGACCTTGAGACTTTGGCTCCTTACATCCCAATGGACGGCGAGGACTTCCAACTGAATCCCATCATCCCCGAGTCCGATCCCCACGACGACCCTTCCGTATCCATGGGACCCAACCATTTAAACAACAACAACAACTGCCTCCTCCAATCACACAAGGCTACACAGCGCAGCTTCAGTAACATCGCTAGCCTCTTCCAGCCCTTATCCACGCCTTCCCAGAGCCAAACCCACTACCAGAACCAGCCACACGTTTCCTGGGCCGCAGGGGAGAATCGAGGGTCCGGTCAGGGCACCATCAACACTCAAGATGGGTCTTATATGTTGGGGCACATGAGAAATCCTCCGTACCAGGCACCAGCAAGCACCCCATTGTCCTCTATGGGCGGCAGTCAGAGTCTGAAGTGTAGGCCACCAGAGCGTATGTTAAACTACCAACAACAGCATCAGCAAGCGAGAGCAACCAGGAATTACATGATGGACCCTTTGTCGAGACAGGAGCATCTGTCCTGCCAGCAGAATATGCCACATCCCATGCAGAAACAGAGGTGACTAAACCATAGACAAAAGCAATATTGCAATAAATATTTTTTTGTATATACTAGATATATTAAGAAATATTTTAATAAATATGCAAATTTGGCAATATCTAAATAATTATCTGTAAAGTTGCATCTCTTTGAAAAGCAAAAATCTAGATGTTGGATAATGCCAGAGTAGAAAAAGGAATTTTTACAACATTTTAAGAGTCCAAAGTTTTTACAGAACAGATTTTGGATTCAGCCTGTGTTAATTATATGATTCAAATCATACCGTGTCATGCATTTTCAGAATGTTTCTTATGAGGAAAACATATCATAAATCAGACAACATATGAACAAATCCTATTGCAATAACCTTCAGAATAGTGCTAAGAATGAATATGGAAGGTTTAGTTGATATAAGTTCCTTAGAAGTTGAGATTTTAGATTCAGAGTATTAAAAATATTACTCTTAAGATAATGGTCTTTAAAGATGGTTGTATAGGAGAAATATACAGACGCAAACAGACTTAGTCGAATAAACACCTACATGTACATGTTGAAACTTATTATTTAATTTCAGAATTGACCAGTGCTTGAAAGATCTATGTTTGTGCTTGCCTTAATACTGTTGGTTGTGTGTGTACATGTTTGTTTGCAGGTCCATGGACAACTTTGTTCAAGCCTACAGAGACATGAGTCCCGCCAGAATAGCTATGGCCAACAGTATCAAGCGCTCCTTCAATCAGATGGCTGTGGTGAGCTTCTCTAATAAAGTTGACTGAAAAAATCGTCCCCCTATTAAATAAATGATACATATTCATTTGAGAGAAATGGTCCAAACATAAAACCATCAGTATGTTTTCATCAACATTTATTTAGTTTTGTATTTAGGTCTCAGCTTTCCTACTTGTGTTTCTCTTATACTTTTACTTTTTCTTATATTGCACTGTTGGAGGAGCCCAAGACTAAAAAATGTCATTGCCAGCGACTGCTCTGAAATTGTTGTTTATATGACAATAAAACCATCTTGAATCTTGAACAAGTATGTATGCACATTAAGTAATATCAAATGAAAATGCAAGGGGCTAAGTAGTGTCCGCAATAAGTGAATACAAGTGAATCATCAGCATACAGTGTTATTTTCTGACTCGTTTAAACTTCTAATAGAAAACTTTGTGCCTTAAAATATAGAAATCACTCAATGTTTTGGGACAAGCAGATTCTGAAATAAAGTCCCATTTAAAAGAGGTTTAAACCAAAAAATAATATATATAAACTTTCAATCATGACATGTTCATTTGGAATCAAATTGGTTGAAAATTGGGGTATATATTCAGTGCATTTTATTATTTATTAATTTTTTTTCTACGAAAAGCATCTAAATATATGAAAAATAATGTTGTTAGTGCTACTTGGGTCTTGAATTATTCTGGCTTCATATAATAAACTTTGTGTCTAGAATTGTTTGGAGAATTCACTAACTTTTAAATCGACGTGTGGCTGTGTTTCAGGGCGACAGTAAACAGTCAGAAATCATATGGAAGAGAATGAGGGGGGATGGTTGTGTCACCATGGATCGCTCCCTCAGCGCAGGATCTCTGACAGGTATGATATAAACATAAACACACTCACACACACACACACACACACACACACACACACACACACACACACACACACACACACACACACACACACACTTATATTGCCAACAGTGGACTATCGGTCTACATTGACCAAGTGTGGACCTCTAGTTCTAATAATAAAAAATAAAAAACTTTCTGCATCATGAAAACACACAAAGTATCATCTCTTCCACCACTCTTGTACCTGTAGTGGGTGACCTCGAATATGATTTGATTTGATGGAAGGAGCCCAATTCAATCGCAAATCTCACAGTCTCAAAATTTGTTTATGTAACAAGAATTGTGCTATTCTGACTATATGGGGGGGGGGGCTGAATGTCTGATTTTTAACTGAATTGAGGCAGCACACCGGCTCAATCAGTGACAAAATTAAAGAGAAGGGAAAAGAACAAACTAAGAAAACACACAAAACAAGCCCATACGTAACAACTGTGTAAATTCTTTGTCTGGGACAGACCTAGTTAAACTACTCTATTGTTGTTTGTTTGTGTCTCTAGAGTCCGGCATGGGCAGGATGATGCCCGACAACATGTCTTCATGTCTCAGCTCTCTGCGGCAACACAGGAAGTCTCTGTATCCAGGCAATGGGATAACATGTGCATCAGAGAAACCCTTCCCCCTAAAGAGCTGCAGCTACACAGACTATAACATGCAGCCCTCTAACAAGACCGAGGGTAAGCCCACTAACCTTATAACTTTATGACGTGCATGACATAAGATGGGATATTTTCTCTCTAGAAAAAAGCTGGAAAAATGTGTTTTTATTAGTCAAGTTGGATTTGATGAAGTTGATTAAAATAATGTAAACGAACAAATGTGTTTCTCGTATAAAAAATATAAAGAATTAACAAAGTCTTTTCTCTGAGAATATTTGACAGTAATATCACAATTTTAAATCTACAATTTATTTAGAAATATGTTTTTTTTTTACCAAATTCAATTTGAAAATGATATAAGATTGTTAGGATGTTTATTTGCCTTTACACTTGCATTAAAACACATATTTAATTTTTATTTTCACAGGTATTGCCAGTCGTCTGGTGGGCCCCTCGTTTAGACCCTCCGGTCTACCAGAGCTGACCCGTTACGACTGCGAGGTCAACGTCCCTCTGCAGGGAAGCCTTCACCTCCTCCAGGGCTGTGACCTGCTGAACGCCCTGGACCAGGTCTCCTAAACTAAAGTCCCACAGCCCGAGACTTAAGTCTTTCCTCTACCCGTAGGGCCGTCTGAGCGCCCCACGGCTAAGCTACCTATACGGATCGGTATTCATAACCATAATCCTGACTCATTTAGCTTATTTTGGCTTATTCTGGCCCCTAAACTGTATTTTCTCTGGCCCCTTTAAAACTTAAAAAGCTCCCTACCTTAGACCATCGTAAGCTGAGATATACAGTAGATCAGGGTCAAGCCACTTACACCCCTTATTTCACCAAGCTCTTGACCCAAAATTAACAAGCATAGATGGGCCACACATTCATGATGACGTGGGTCACTTGGTGGAGGAAAATATCACAATGTGGGAACAGAGTATGAAATTTGATGCAACAGTCCTGTATCAAATGTTTGGGTTTTTGGTGTACAAGGGGTATAAGTGTATTATTGGTGTGGGATTCAAACACGCAACCTGCCTTAATAATATGGCCGATTCTGCTCAAACTTCTACAGCCATAAAATACCCACATTCATTTCCAGAAAGGTGGGAACCCAAAACCTTTCCAAACTGTGTCTTATCCAGGAGCGGCCTCCTTCAAAAAAATCTCAGAACCCTGATATGAACTTGACGTGGCTCTATACTGTATATCTGTCAAATATTTAATTTAGCTCACAGTGAGAAGACAATAGGGACTTTAAGCAACGACGGTTGAGAGGACATCTGCGGTGGTCGAGTAGAATTTTGACCATTTGAGAATTTATGTCATCACCCCCTGTCGCAGCAGTCAGAGCCATAGTCCGTCTTTTTACAACCACAGAACTGGTTTTTGGCATTGTGATCACCAAGCCAACTGCAGCAAGAAGCCGTTCTAAGAGTTGCTAGGTGATATTGGAACCTGCTGGAATCTTTCCCCAATGCCGTAGCCCTCCCTAAAACACTGCTGCTTAAAGTCCCTAATATACTACCTACAGAGAAACTCTTATTTTGTGTATTTGATCAGCAAGTAGACCCAGCCCCATTTGTCCAGCTCCAGTCAAGGCCTTTGTAAAGGTAGCAAGGTTTGGTTTCTGATTTGTCGACACTTTTAAAATGTTAAAAACCAATGATTCTTTATAACGCAAGCTCTTTGATAACAGTTAGGTATATGTTGCAGTCCAAATTAAAGCTATTGTCATTTTAGTTTGATTACATTTACAGAAATTATGTTTAGTAAGTATTTTGAATCGATCACGGCAGAAAAAATGACATGCCATGGAGACTGTTTGTTTGATACGGGCACGCCCATAGTCCTTTCAAATGGTCTAGACAGTAAAAAAGCTGTTTTTAAACTGAGTTTCCTTATATTTATGAACATTTATTTACAATACAATTTTTGTAAAAGCTTATTGAGATATTGAGACACCCAACTTTGATATCATATATTGATTTTTACTATTTTAGGTCAGGTTTCGGGAGGCCTTTTCCACATACACATACAAACACGCTAACTAATGCCGACATCAAGAACCTGCCTTTTTCTTGCCTGAATCCATCCTATCCCCACCGGAGTCACTGTAACGTCTTTCATCTGCTCTGTTTTGAATACAAAAGTAGTGCAGTCCAGTAGCATTAGATCTGTTTGGGTCAACTTCAATGATATATGCATTATACTGTTATTTTATTATAATAATTAGTCTATTTTTTCTGTTATTGAATTGAGACATTTTAGCTCTTACCAGTTCTCCCCATGTTATTTAATCCAAAGTGATGGGACACTCTAGCATATCAATACTGCTTTGTTTCTCTTCTATAACGTTTTCTTTTTTTTAATGTTCTTACTCTACCTACCAGATTCTTATATTTGTTTGTGCCTTGCTCAGTGGGCACCCTAATACACATATATTGCAATGCATGTACTCTACTGTAAGTTAAATAATATGTTGTTTTTTGTCTGTATCTTCTTAAATCTGTCTTTCGATATGTCCAAATATGTTTCTATCACCCTTTTTCTCTCATGTCAGGTGAGTAGCTTTTATGACTACAGGGTCTTTTGTTTTTTTGTTTTTTGTTTTTTTCCTATTGTGCAATTACTTCCTTGAGCTTAAGCTAATACATTATAGTCTGCAACTAAGCTAGATGTATTCACCAAACTGATCGCTTGTACAAAGGATCTGATTCTTACACTCACTTACAAGAGTTCATGTGATTACAGAATAACATTTTGTAGGCTTACACACACACACACAACACACACACACACACACACACACACACACACACACACACACACACACACACACACACACATACAATACAGAAAACCAGTGGTGTGCTTAGACTGTCAAGGGTTAGGGCTGGCCAATATGACCTCAAATCAATATCACTATTAATTCAACATTTTACCTCGATTTAAGATTACTGCATGATTAATTTTTGTTTATATTTGTTGCCCTTATAGTTCACTGACTAGGTTAGTACTGTAAATATGCTCAACCATCAAAGTTGTGATATTAAATTTCAAAACTGAAATCGATTCACATTTTGGGTTTATTGTTAAAAGAAATCAAATTCTACATTTAATTGGCATGTCCATTTCCTATTTATATTTTACCAAATCCCAAATGTCTGACCAATCAGAAAGACATTTGCTCCTTCGTACACGCCCCTTAATTCATGCCTAAATTTATCTAAATAGAAAACAAAAGTATACATTTTCACTCTGAGTCCGACATAACAGACCCCCCCCCCCCCACACACACACACACACACACACCCTTCTTTGCACACCACTGCACAAACCAGCCAGTGTAAGTTAAGATGACAGCAGCAAATGCATAACTACGTTCTCATTCAGATTATATATAAATATATACATATGTACATAGCAACAGCAGCCTTGGTTTCAGTTCAGCACCACAGCCTGTGAAGTGACTTGAATGTGGAGTGTTTGTGTATTACTCTTTAGTATTAGGACAAGGCCAGTTTTTTCTTATTATTAACAACACACAGTGGCTGCCAATATCAGAAAGCTTTGATACAGAATATTATTAATCGTCCTAATACACAAATGGACTAAAAATAAGGTCAGAATTTATTTTTTTTAACATAGAAAAAAAATGTCATTTTCACGCAAATTACGTCAGTATGCCTTCAGTGAAAACACATTCACCGTTTTTTTCCTCTTTTCAATTTTTTTGAGTTAATTGTCTTTGTGTGTGGTGACCACTTTTGAGTATCAATTATTATAGAGTTTTGTACACGTTACGTATTTAAAAAAAAGACAAAACGTATGTTGACGATAATGTTTTTATGTGTCCTGGTACTTTGTCATATCTACTCCTATTGTAGATGCCGATGAATCAGATCCCTCACAGTGCTGTTCCCGTGTTTTTTGATAAAGTTTTATCCTTAATATCCTATCCCTTAAATTACCTATTGAGTCAATTTGGCTTGGAAATACTGTTTTAATCTTGCTTTAAGATGACAAATTTAATTAAAAAAGTTCAGTAAAAATATTTTTTTTTTCAAAGAGAGTCATTTTCAGATATGTAGCATTTTGAATATTGTTTAAAAAAAAAAGTTGCCACGCAAATAATTACATAGTTTTCCAGTTGCCTATATATATACAAAAGCAATGGTGCTTCGTTGACCATGTATGAGTCATTTATCGAACTTTTTATTCCATCTCTTGGATCTAACACTAACACTATATTTTGACATTGTCTGCTTTTCTTGTCATGCTGAGATTTTCTTTAAAGTTCATTTGAATCCGTATAATGTGCCTTATCATGACTTTTCGGTCGTCCCAACACATAGCTAAGTTTACCCTTCAAGTGCACAGTTTGTTCCATGCAACCTGTAGATGACTTCCTTCAACTCTGGGTGGCTATTATTGAATAAAATCCTATCTTTGCATTGTAAAAAATCCCCCAAATCCCCTAAATTTAGAATTTTCTTCCTAAAACTTTAGCTGATTCCTTATATCTGTGCTGTAAGTGAACGACCAACTATCAGAGCTTGACATTAATTTAAAAATAGAAGTTTTGCATATTGGTCAAAATAATTGCCCAATAAAAGTTATCGTAATTCATTATTGGAAAATGAGGGTCACCCCTCAATTGATCTCTCGATATAAATAAAGGTTAAATAAAAAATTTAAAAAGTGAATTAAAAAATCATAAATTGGGGATACAATGTCAATGTAAGGATGACTTTTCATAATAACCCCTGAGGTTTAGTAGTTAACAGCTCCTTCATAGCCTCCTCTGATGGGTCCATTTAGATGAAGACCCCCCTAGATTCCGAGTAGAACCCTATTAGAACCCATTGTAGATTCCAACATTCTAGATTCCAAGTAGAACCCTACAAGAACCCATTGTAGACCCCCCTGGTGATAACAAGTCAAACTTTGCTTAAAAAAAAGTTTTTTGAAAGGAATAGATTCCAAAGCTCATCAAACGATCTGACAGTCTGTTTGTTGATGAAGCTGGATTGTGGGTGTTTTATTAGGTTTAGTTGAAGAATATTTGACTGTAAAAAAGTTGTCCTTGGAGGGTCACAGATCAGAATGGTCTAGTAGTGTCCAAAAAAGTGCCTTCTGCGTTTGCTTTACTATTACCAAATGTATATATAAGTGGCTTGAAAAGTCACAAGCTGGAATGGAACCAGTGATATCGCGATAGTATAGCTTAAGCAGCAACCACTTTGCCACCATGACACTACTTTCTTTTAAGTAAGATTAATAAATGAATACCAATTTATAAATAAATTATAAATTAAGTCCAATTCTATAAAAATAATTCCGGTTAGACAATTCACATAAGCCTTATATGTTAAATAAACCTTTGAACATTATACAGAGAGAGGATATGGGCAGAGAAACAGTTTTGAATGATATATGAACATATTTGGAGACATGGATCCTGCTCAGTCTGCCCACTGACGCAAAGCTCCAATCTCTTCAACTCAACACTGTTTCTCTTCTCACTCCCATTCTATTTGTCTCGATATTTTTAATAATCAAAAGATACATTTTGGGTCATAATCTAGTATGTCAGCAATTGCGTTAGACGAAAAGGACACTTGTGAAGAAGAGCATCTGATGAGATTTGCACTAAATTGGGTTCATGTATGTGGAAAGAGTTGGCTGGATGGAAGTCGATTTAACAAAATAAAAAATCTAGGCACAGGAGAAGCCCCGTCCCCTATTTAAGTTTGCTACTGCTCCATTAGCGTCCAAGAAGACAAATAAAAAATAGTTTAAAAATGAAAAGTGTTGTACTTTTAACCTAGATTAAACAATTATTATTCTGCCAGTCCTGAAGCTTCTTAGGTTGTTTTTGTACTAGGATTATTTAATTGTTGCTAAAAATGAGAAGATATGAACATTTTACTACTTAAGTATTACAGTATATATTAATTAATAGTACGAGTATGGATTCAAAACTCTGGGAACAGGTATTAGCTCCTTCAAAAGCAAACCTTAAAATTGGGGACAGGGCTTCAGCTTTTTGTCTAAACCGTAGAAGGTTTATCACCAGCACTAGTGCTCAACAAACTTTGCAGCTTGAAGGGTCTCCCTCCCCCAAAAAAATAATAATAGCAAGATATACAGCTGGAAAAAATTAAGAGACCACTCCAAATGTTCAGTGTTTTCCGTTTTACTATTTATAGGCATCTGTTTGAGTAGAATGCACATTTTGGTTTTATAATATAAACTACTGACAACATTTCTACCAAATTCCAATAGATTTTTTGTCATTAAGAGCATTTTCAATAATTATGTAGAGATGAAGATTTAAGAAAAATCCAGACTGGTCTCTTGATTTTTGCCGGAGCTGTATATGTTTCAGGATGTTTCAACTAATTCATTGCATTTCCTCTTTATAGACAATGTCAGCATTGTTTCTTGTGTCTCATGTAAAACAGGGTTTTTAGTTTTTTTCTCCTTATGGGATTTCATGTTCATGGACTAGTATTCTGTCTTTGTCAGTGTCAAAACAGTACAGTAATATTAGCTGATTCTGCATTTGTTTTTTGTAATATGCTATAAAAAAATCATATTGATATTATTTTGATATTATTATTATTATTATTATTATTATTATTATTATTATTATTATCATTTGTTATTATTACTATATGGGGGAATTAAACCCGCTAAGAAGTTTGTGTTCCTGCACTGATATCTTATTATTAAAGCATACTGATCTTACCCTCCCTCATCGGCCTCATGTGTGGTTTATTGTTGTTCATTTTATTTCAACTCTCTTCACACCTCTGACGCATTTCCTCTTTTGCATGAGTCTGTCTGTGTGAATGGGTGAATGTGGTAAGAAATGTAAAGCGCTTTGGGGCTGAGAAAATCGTCTAAAAAGTGCTATACAGGTGAAACTCAAAAAATTCGAATATTGTGCAAAAGTTCATTTATTTCAGTAATTCAACTTAAAAGGTGAAAATAATATATTATATAGACTCATAGACTCATTACATGCAAATTGAGATATTTCAAGGCTTTATTTGTTATAATTTTGATTATTATGGCGTACAGCTTATTAAAACCCCAAATTCAAAATCTCAGAAAATTTTAATATTACATGAAATCAATAAAAAGGGGATTTTAAATACAGAAATGTCGGCCCTCTATAAATTTTAAGCATCCATATGTACTCAGTACGTGGTTTGGGCCCCTTTTGCATGAATTCTTGCCTCAATTCCAATTCATTTTCCATGATATTCTAATAATATGAGTATCACCTGTATAAGTGAAGTCCATTTACCATTTTTCTATGGTGCATTTGTTTCAGTAGTGAAACCTTTGCAAAGTAAATTTTAACAAACTGATTATTCTCATTTAAATGAGTTTCAGCAAGTTTTCTCTTCATTCCATAACACAGCAATACATCAATGCATCATCAGCATACAGGTCAATATTTGCCAAGTTTACATTTCTTTTAGAGATTATTGTGTTTGTGGTTTAGTTTAGTTTAGTTTTATTTGTGCAGATAAACAAGATTAAAATTGCAAAAAGATGGACAAAGACATGCACGGGTGGGACAAAAGAAACCCCAATAGGGCTTATAAAGGATACCTTGGAGGACGTCTGCTTTCAGTCAAAATAAGGTTGATGTAGCCTTATGACCATAACAAAGATGCATCGTTTGGGTTTTACTAACGTTTTACTTATTTAAGTTATTGATCCCGGGAATTCGAATCTGTCAATATCTTTCCAACTACACAGCAGTGTTGAACTGAGTTTAATCTTTACATTGTATTTGTACAAAATTCTGGACTTTTTGTCTTTTATCTCAAAATGCATATTTGAAAAACAAAACTTCCTAAAAAAAATGTCTCTCTTCAGTTGCCCTATAACCCTTCCGTCCACATGACCTGGCTTCAGACTTGTGGCATCAATGTGAGCAAATTAATAGGAAAAGCAAAATGCCCAAAGAAGTCTATTTTTCCATGATGTTCACCGGTGATTAAAAAAGCTCTTTGATGACAGTCTGCTCTGCTATCCTGTTGCTTGTAAAGCATGTTTCAAACACTCCAGCGTGGTATTATGCTTGATGTTTTTGTGTTGGGTTGTGACGCACATCCTCTATTTGACTTGGACAGACAAAAAAAGAAAGGCAAATAATTCATTGTTGTCTAGCTTATTTTGCTCACCAAGGTACCGATGGCTTTTTAAATTATTTTATTTATTTCATACAAATGCAAAATTTCCCTGCCCTTGTTTTTATGATGAATGATGATGATTATCTTTATGAAGCACTACTGGGGAGCACTCCAAATGCTGTCCTGCAAATGATTGTCACCATTTATACAGGGAGCACACTTCTAACTATTAGTTAGGAAAAGGTTCTTCTTACTATCAACTTTGAAAAGGTTTTATTTGGTTGCAAAGTATTTTCTCTGAAATTGAATGTATCTTATTTATAAAATAAGTAAGATTTATAGAATGAGGCCTTCACTTCTCAAACAGGATGCAAACAGTGGGGAAGATGAGGAATCTGAGGGGAATGGCGGGCAGAGGATGTCAAACTTTTTCCAGCAAATTGTTTACGATCAAAAAATACAAATGATAAAAAAGAAAACACTTTTTCGTGCCTCTTCCTTCCTGGAGGAGGACGGGAACAGACTTTAGGGGCGCATGAAAACTCGTATGTGGGATGTTTGGAACTGTAGGTGAATGGCACACACACACATACACACACAAACAGACACCCACACACACAAGGCTTACATCCCTTTGTTGCAGCTGAGTCAGACTTGTTTTCCTCCAGGTAGAGAGGCAGGAAGAGGAGGTAAAATGGGAGGAACCGGCGTCTTCCCTTTTGATTCAGGCTCCAATCTGAGTTTTTATCCGAACAACAGTCTACTGCTAAACAATTCATGCTGAACCAATAAACCCAATGACCCCTTTACAGCCGTCAAGCCTCTGTGGCAACAGTGTTAAAGCTATAGTGCGTAACTTATCTTGTCCCTCATGAGGAATTCTGAATAATTAAAATAACATTTTCTATGAGGTAAAGCCTTCAATGATGGCACATTGATGATATACCTTCTGCTGGACGTCCAGGTTTTTTCTTAGCAGTAGAATCCCCAACTGAAACATTTCTTGGGCTCTGCTTGGGATTTTTCTGAGCTCCTGCACCAGTGTCAGGGGGAGGGGGGGGGGCACCAGTTTGTAAACGCTGCCATACTGAGAAATACAGAGAGAATTTTGCAGAGCTTATAGGCTTAATCAACTTTGCGTCAACTCGTTTGGCGATGACTTGAATGTAACCGACATTCATTTATATGAAAAAGTTACGCACTATATCTTTAAAATCGAAAAAAATAGAAAAATAAGCTCTTGCCTACTGTGTGACACTGTGAGCTTCAAAAGCCATTTCTCCATCAAAAACATTATTTTTTTCTCTCCACCAATATGTCTATTTATCCTCTGGGGATCTCAGCATGTCTCAAGACGATTGCCCAATAAACCAATGCGGGGACATCTTGTTTATTTTCTGCTCAAATCCCAGGACACTCGGACTTCCCGCGGGATTACATCTCAAATCTCGAATGTAAACAAACAACCAGTTTCCCATGTTGGAATCATATGAGAGTCAAGGCTTAATATGCAGAATACTTTATTTAATTTGATTTAGGTATCAAAGACATTGGGTCACGGTGGCAATCTTCTAAATGTTTATCTCAGAATAAGCTAAGAGCATCAATCCGATACTTTGAAGATGAAGATATTAACGATCCCCAGACGAGGAACCATGAGGATTTTATTTTCCCTCTGACCATTGAATGCCACATTTAGACAGTTTCCATTGACGAAAAAGGTCAAGAATGTAGTGGATGGATTGAGATGTTCTGAGAATCAAGAGGAGCCTGATTGATTCTTAAATACTCTTTTATAACCTTAAAATTAGCCATTTATATCAACAAAAGAGAGGGATGCATTCCGCCATGTTTCTACAGTAGCACTGAATGGACAAACTTAACGGCCTTACACGTTTTTATATAGTGGGCGTCCTGGGGAAATGCAATAAAATAGAATAAATAACTAAATACATCTTCACCTCATCACTTGATAGTGCGGAAAGACATGAGGCAGTGGTGGATGATGCCATCATTAGTAACTATAGCTTCTTGTCCTTGAAGGCCACCATAGCTTCTGTAAATTCTCCCAAGGGGAGGGGTTAGCAAGGGAGCATTGACATCTACAATCTCACCACTAGATGTCTATATATCTCCTCAGATATTACACACTGTGCCTTTAAGGGTAATAGAAAACTGCAATGAATAACCATGAACATTTACATAAATGAGCACCTTAACTGAATATCTCCTCACGATCCGCTAACTGTCCGTAATGTGTGTGCTGAAAAAAAAGTGCAAAAAGTGTGTGACAGCCTAGACTCTGTAAACTGGCATGCAAACAAAGGGTACTGTTTGTAAACAAAGTAGCCCACCGGAGCTAGCAACATGCCAGTTTACAGAGCCTATAGGCACACACAGTACAAACAGGTAGTGGATCGTGAGGAGATATTCATTGTGATTGACCAAAAAGTGATTTTGACAACAAGCGTTCTCCAGAATCACTGACTACACCTTTAAACATACTAATAAAAAATCCAGCCCTTCATGAATCCATCAACACAAGTTGCACTGTGTGGGTCTATACACTGGAACCAGACTCACGTTGGTAACTCCGTGACACAGTAACACAATGGACTTCTTACATCACACACAGTATTGACAAAACTGACCATCTTGTATCTTTTTCATCAGCAACCCTTTTGTTTTTCTCCGTGGGAATTCATCCAGAAATACAATTCTTGGGGCCAAAATCAAGCCCACGCACTCTAGCACTGCAGTTTTTTTTTTTCGAATTGTGTTTTCTTCAGCAATTGTTCTGATTGAGGGAAGCATGAAGACAAAAGAGCTTACACAATAATTACTCAGCCCTACTTCACTGCTGTGTTGACCCCTCAGAGAGCAGTTTGGCCTGATCAGGAAGGCAGCCAAGAATAAGCCCCTTTTGATGGGGACGAGGTGGAGATTGGGTCAGTTGATTATTTCACTATAAATAGTAGAACAAACACACTACGTATGGAGAGGATAGGACATCCTTTAACAGATGGCAAATAAACAAGAAACTCTTTGCGATAATTAAATTATCAAAATCGGGGGGGAAAAACTGTTTATTTTGTTTGGTGTCCTGTTGTTCCAGAGTTATATAATAATGTGAGTGGGCTGTTGAATTAGTGTGGGATAGCCAGGAACAGTTGTGATTCAATGACCAGAAATAACTGCCTGTCACTCGCGCAAATCTTACACCACAAGGGTAATTGTGAGATCAAAATGTAGGTAATATTATACCGGTCGCACACATGTGACTACGAAACCAAACGGACCTATATATTTGAGCAGTGAGCTTCCAAGTGAAAGGATGTCGCACTTTTAACGAGCTGTAGTTCTCATAATATGACTTCATTCATGGAAAAATACAAGAAGATGCAGAAAGAAAATAAGTTTTTTGAATGATCAGAAATGGAGGTCCACACTTGGTCAATGTACACCGATAGTCCACTTTTGGCAATATAGATGTGTGTGTGTGTGTGTGTGTGTGTGTGTGTGTGTGTGTGTGTGTGTGTGTGTGTGTGTGTGTGTGTGTGTGTGTGTGTGTGTGTTCTGAGTGAAAGCCGCAGACAGAGCAGCGGGCTGTATAGCTTCTGGGGGGTAAACATCAGCTTTCTCATGAGAATGTTTTCTACTGTACTAAAGGCCTAGACCTCTCTCTCTCTCTCTCTCTCTCTCTCTCTCTGTTTCGCTCTCCCTCTCTTTCCCTCTCTCTCTCTCTCTCTTTACTAGCTTCGAATTTTACTTACTTTAAGTTCTTAGTAACTTGTACCTCTTTTAAAAGTAAAGATTTGCTTTATTGTGTTACAGAAATGTTCATCATGAGATAATATTAAGAATAAACTAATCTTCCAATGTAGAAAACACAAAACAGTCATTCAACAGATTTGGTCCCCGCTGGAGTTGATACACTTTTTTTCAGATCAATCTACATCGCCACCTGGAGGACAAAAATGTGTACTGCTCCTTGTATGCTTTATACTGTATTTTGCAGTTCAAAATTACTAATGCAGAATAATTACTTCATAGATTGAATACATGTATTTGAGTGTTCACAGATTTTCACTATTTTTAACATATTGATTGAGTTTTACATATGAATTGCAAACATTAACATTTTAACAAAGACAATGAATATATTATCCCCAACCTCTGGCAGAACTAAATATAAAATATATGATATACAAACAAAACATTTTCATATAAATAAATACACAAAAACAAACAAATAATAATATTAGCAACAAAAAAATATCACAGAAGTTTACAGAATTATTTTTTTTTAAAATCACTCAAAATCATGAGTGTTCAATGTAAGGGCCCCCAAATGAGCAAAGTTCTTGTCCTTCATTTTCACAATACATGTCTCTCCAAGGCCAGACAGGCTGCCAGTTCCTTTGTCCACCAGTCTCTTATTGCATGTTTTGAATCAATCCGAATAAAATAAATGACTTTATAGATTTAAGACATTTGTTTGAGTGTTTACACATTTTTATACATATAGTTTGAAATCAACATGGTGTTAAAGATATTTGGAGAATGTATACCAGCGCCCTAATGCATAAGGCATCCGCTTCAGGAGCAAGGGATTATGGGTTAAAGTCCAACCAAGTCTTTGCATTACAATAATATGAGGCGCTGACCACGGATAAAGGACAACAGATGTAAACTAGGACTTTTGCTATAATCTGGCATTTGTACAGCTGTAATTGTTACAGCTGTTCATTAATATGCACCGTCCCTAACAAATAAATAAATAAATAAATAAATAAATAAAAATAAAGCCAGACAACACAGAACTTTATTTTCAACTTAAGTGGATTTAAATTAACAACTTCTGTAAAACCAAACTGGGCTTCTAAAGCAGCTGAGCTTTGTGGGATACATCAACATTTACAGGCGAGGTAGGTAGGGCAGTCGTTCACTGGGTTGCAGCGTTGGCTATTCGGTGGTTCGATCCCCCGTCTCCCCGCCACATGTCCAAGTGTCCCTGGGCAAAGAGACACTGAACTCCAAATGTTTCCTGATAGTTAGTTTGCACACTGCGTGGTAGCTGCTGCTGCTATCTGTGTATGAATGTGTGTGTGAATGGATGAATGTGTACAAAACAATGTAAGGCACTTTGGGTCTGTGAAAAACCAGGGAATGGTGCTCTATAAGTGGAGATCAGATTCTTTTTTTTTGTTGCTTAAAACGTTCAAGTTTCTCACACACACACACACACACACACACACACACACATCCACCTTTTCAAAAACAACTTCCTTCAGTCAGTTAAATGTTAAACTGCAGACAAAACATTCTTGTATTCTTGTTAATATTTCTCTTTTTTAGGCTCATCTCCAGCTCTTCTACTAGGATTAACTATTTTGATTAACTAGTTTGAGTCTGAGAACTTTGACACAATTTTAAATAATGACCTCTCAGCTCTGCAAATGTCAAAAATCTAATAATATTATGTACATACATGCATTTCTGGCACGCTTTAAAGAACAAAATTGAGCATAAATCAGACAACTAACAACATATAAACAAATCCTTGTTGCTGATGAGTTTATTCACTCAAAATACACAACACAGGGGGCGCCCTTAGCTCAGTTGGTAGGGCGTCCCCCCCATGGGCCTCGGCCAGCAGCGGACCCGGGTTCGATTCCAGCCTGTGGTCGTTCTCTGCATGTCACTCCCCTCTCTGCCCCATTTCAACTCTGTCTCTACACTATCAATAAAGCATAAAAATGCCAAAAAAAATACACAACACAAAATAAAGCCACCTCACCAAGGTTTAAGACTTTAAACAGAGGAAACACATGACAGATCAATACAAGGAATAAACAGTCACCGTTCAGGGTTCAGGACTCCACTGGTTTCTCTTAACAATCATTCAAAAAGACAATATGTCACAAGACAGTAAACAAAGGGAAACATTCTTAAAGTAAACTGGGAAAAAACCCACTGAAAATTATTTCACCATCGCAGGTTGTACAGGAGAAATATACAGACGCAAACAGATGAGATGTAGTCAAATAAACACCTAAATATACAATTTGGACTTTTGATTTATACTAGTATGACAGAAGTCATGTTATAGATGCAGAATAGACAACAATCTCAAAATAGACCAGTGCTTGAACAAAAGGTCCCCTACCTAATGTTAAACATGTACTCGTGTGTCCAATGTGTGATGTATTTAACTTGGAATTTTGTACTATTTACAACAAAGTCCAAAGGCGATTAGAGGGATTATTCAGTCCTGTTCACTTGAAGGAAAACCACATGGGGAACAGAGACCTCTGCAGAGAACACTTGTCTATCAAGGCGAGTAATTTAAACGTTTATATTGTGTAATAGTTGTGATATATAATGTTTTACTTCTTTTATTGATTGTTTAAAGGTGCACTATGCAGATACAGAGGAGGGGGATTTGTTTACATTCACAGAGCCTGCAGTTAGTTTACAAAACATATTTACTCTACATGTGATTTTTGATATCGAATGATTCTATCATCATAAATCAATACTAATTCATTTTTGAGGTACATGGAACCAAACGTTAAGACTTGAATATGATTGTAAAACAAAACTGTGGGCTCTGCTGCTGTCAACAACAAAAGTTACACTGTAACTTTTGAGGAAGCTTTTCTAACTTCAAACAGTGTTACAGGGACATTTTGTCACTAGTTTGTTTATTCAGTTATGAGGATATACCTTAGAAAATGTTCACTTCTCTTCTCTGACACATCCAAAGTAACATAGTGCACCTTTATGCATTTTTTGTTTGTATAGTTATTTTTATCTGTAAATCCTTGTGGTAGAAGCATTTCAATTAAATTTAAAAACTGAATCTCAACTTGTTATTTCAGACGACAAACCTACGGTCAGGATGAAGTTTGAGACGATCCTGGAGGAAATCGGCGGTTTTGGGCGTTTCCAAATCTTCATAATTGTGATGATGTGCATCCCGCGGATAGTCCTGCCATTACACTACCTACTAAACAACTTCATTGCTGCCGTGCCTTCTCACCACTGTAACATTGGCTCTATGGACAATGGAGAGATCTTCGCAAACTTAACCCAGGACCAGAGGTTAACCGTTAGTGTTCCCAGGGGAGAAGATGGTGTCCTGAGATCCTGTGAGATGTTTGCAGAGCTTCAGTTTCATCTCTTAGTCAACGGCAGCAACAGTACGGAGATGCAGACAGTTCAGTGTCAGAGCGGATGGGTTTATGACAACTCAACCTTCATCTCCACCCTGGCAACAGAGGTACAACACCTGATGTTTTTTTTTAAGATAATTTTTCAAGCTTTATTAGATAGTACAGTGTTGAAATGGGGAGACAGAGAGAGAGGGGGGGAATGACCTGCAGTAAAGGTCCACGGGTCGGATTTGAACCTGTGACCACTGCAACGAAAGCCGGAGCCAATATGTTATGTGCTCTATCCACCACACAACCGGAGCGCCCCACACCTGATGTTTTAATCAAAGATTGTGTATAATGAAGAAGTCTGTAAAGGTCACATATTATTTGTAGTTTGGGGTTTTTACTAGAAATTGTTTTCATGGTTTAGTGTCAAAACAAACCTGAATATTCCTCACAGTGCAGTTAGATCCAAACCAGCAGTTAGATTCAGGGGCTATCTGGGAGTGTGGCTTGTCACAGGTGGAGATAGTGCTAAGTAAGGTTCATACAGTAATGGGGGATTATCCCTTCATGATGTCATGAGAGGGGAGGGGTTTCTCATACTTTAGAACAATCTTTAGGACAGCAGGCGCTAGTGTCGGGCGCTAGCATCTACAGAAACTGAGCAACATTTAGGTGGTTAAATGTCTTAATATATCAGTATAATCTAAATAGATCATTATAATAACCTTTCCTCTGTGGTGTGTTTGTACCAGTGGGATCTCGTCTGTGATCAGAAAAGTTTGACAAAAACCATGAGCTCCATTTTCTTCTTTGGAGTGATGATCGGAGCCATAGTGTTTGGATTCCTCAGCGATAAGTGAGTGAATAGAAACTGTCTCTTATGTTCCTTATATTAAAGGTGCTCCGAGGAACTTTAAGTTTGTGTTAATTATAGCGGTACTGTTTTTACTATGCCAGCTGTAGTTCCTGGGTGAGCATTTACCCATGACAAAGGCATTAAGAAAAACTATATAAAAAAAGTATTCTTTGCACTGATGGTCTCATTTGCTGTTACATGTCATTTATGGTCATCAAAGTGAAAAATGAGACTGTTTCAGAACTATTTAAAAGTTCCTCGTAGCACCTTTAAGTTTATTTAAGTGCATTGCATAACGTACCACCTGTTTGCTATGTCCAGGTATGGGAGGAAAAACACTCTCATGCTTTCGTACGTCATGACGATCGTGTTCGGCTTTTCCAGCGCGTTTGCTAAATCCTACACTGTGTTCGCTGTGCTGAGGTTTCTCACAGGATTTGGAATAACTGGAATCGCCACCAATTCATTGGTCCTCAGTAAGTTAATCAGATATGCTACAAGTGTTGTTTTTACAGCTGTATTAGGTTAAGTTTGTTTATTTGTCAATTTACACAAGGTACATAACAATTTGTCTTTTCGCATATCCCCTCTCAAGTTCCCACACTCCAGAGCGGGTCCTCACACAGGGTCTGACATAGTACAGAGCATCAACATTTTTCAGAACAGACTTGGTAGAAATGGAATACAATATGTATAAGTATGTTTTAATTAGTGTTTGATCACTTATTACTTTAGAATGAGCCTTTTATATCTACATAGCGGGGCGCTGAGGCCAACATGATGCACCACCATGTTTCTACAGTAGCACAGAACGGACAAACTTAACGGCCTTACATGTTTTTATATATAGTGGGCGTCCTGGGGAAATGTACAGTCATATGAAAAAGTTTGGGAACCCCTCTCAGCCGGCATTATAATTGACTCTGCTTTCACACAAAAAAGATAAAAGTGGTATGTCTTTCATTTACCAGGAACAGCTAAGTACTGGGATGTTTTCCAAACAAAGATTTTTTGAAAAGCAGTATTTAGTTTTATGAAATTAAATAAAATGTGAAAAACTGGCTGTGCAAAAATATGGGAACCCTTGTGGTCTTGCTGATTTTAATGCCTGTAACAGCATGTAAAACTGAGGACTTTAAACACAAAATTGGTTGGATTATGTTGTTAAGCCTTGAACCTCATATAAAGTTCTGTTTAATCATGATAAAAGGTATTTTAGGTGCCTAAATGCAAGTTCCACTTCTCTTTGACTCTTTGCAGAAGTGAGACAGAATGTGATCATCAAAACAGCTCCCAAAAGTTCTTAAAAACAAAGATTATTCATTGTCATGGTTTAGGGGAAGGCTACAAGAAGCTTTCCCAAAGGTTTCAATTGTCAATTTCTACTGTAAGGAACGTTGTCAGGGAATGGAAGGACACAGGCACAGTTGCAGTTAAACCCAGGTCTAGCAGACCAAGAAAAGTACAAGAGCGGCATATGCGGCGGATTGTGAGAATGGTTGCACACAACCCACAGATCACCTCCAAAGACCTGCAAGAACATCTGGCTGCAGATTGTGTATCTGTACATGGTTCTACAATTCAGTGCAATTTGCACCAAAACATCTGTATGGCCGGGTGATGAGAAGGAAGCCCTTTCTGCGCCCACGCCACAGATACAGTTGCCTGGAGTATGCAAAAGCTCATTTAGACAAGCCAGATTCATATTGGAAGAAAATGCTTTGGACTGATGAGACAAAAATTAAGTTATTTGGTCTTTATAAAAAGTAGATGTTTTGGTGCAAATTGCGCTGAATTGTTGAACGATGTACAGATACACAATCTGCAGCCAGATGTTCTTGCAGGTCTTTGGATGTGATCTGTGGGTTGTGTGCAACCATTCTCACAATCCTCCACCTATGCCGCTTCTGTTTTTTTCTTGGTCTGCCATGCCTGGGTTTAACTGCCACTAAGCCTGTGTCCTTCCATTTCCTGACAACGTTCCCTACAATCGAAATTGACAATTGAAACCTTTGGGAAAGCTTCTTGTAGCCTTCCCCTAAACCATGACAATGAACAATCTTTGTTTTTCAGATCTTTTGGGAGCTGTTTTGATGATCCATTCTGTCTCACTTCAGCAGAGAGTCAAAGAGAAGTGCAACTTGCATTTAGGCACCTAAAATACATTTTCTCATGATTAAAGAGACATTTATATGGGGTTCAAGGCTTAACAACATAATCCAACCAACTTTGTGTTTAAAGTCATCAGTTTTCATGCTGTTACAGGCATTAAAATCAACAAAACCACAAGGGTTCCTATATTTTTGCACAGCCAGTTTTTCACATTTTATTTTATTTCATACAACCAAATAATGCTTTTCAAAAATCTTTGTTTGGAAAACATCCCAGTACTTAGCTGTTCCTGGTAAATTAAAGACATACCACTTTTATCTTTTTTTTGTGAAAGCAGAGTCAATTATAATGCCGGCTGAGAGGGGTTCCCAAACTTTTTCATATGACTGTACTTGTTGGAAGACCAAGAAGAAGAAGTACTATAGAATAAATAACTAAATACATCTTCACCTCATCACTTGATATTGTGGAAAGACTTGAGACTTGAGTGGTGGAGGATGCCATCTTTAGCAGCTAGCTTCTTGTCCCTCGAAGGCCACCATAGCTTCTGGCAATTTTAAAAAGGGAGGGATTGACATCTAAAATTTCACCACTAGATGCTGCTAAAACACTCCAATATTACACACTTTGCCTTTAAAATATTCAAGAAAACTCTCTGTTAATGTATGATGTCATTGTCTTCACCATCCAGGCATTGAGTGGGTGGACACAGATCACCGGTCTTTCATCGGTGTGATTGGCAGTTTGTCTTGGTCGTTTGGGAACATGCTATTGGCTGGTTTCGCTGTCTTAATAAACGACTGGCGGACACTCACCATGGCCGTCACTGCCCCACTAGGATTCGCAGTTTTGACCTGGTGGTAAGTTTTCCTGTATCAAATAATGTATGTGTGAACGTTTTCCAAATTTTTTCAGAATTTCAATTAAGAATCAATCTGTCTCTCTCTGTCTGTCTGTCTGTCTGTCTGTCTGTCTGTCTGTCTGTCTGTCTGTCTGTCTGTCTGTCTGTCTGTATCAAACCTGAACACATTGCTTGGGAGACATGGGTCAACTTGCCCTTCAAAATAAGACACATAATGTTACTTCATAGTGAAAAAAATAATAATTTACATGTTGACAAATGTATTTCATCCTCCAACATTTCTGCAAAATCTACTTCACTTTTGAATTTGATTTTATCATTGAGTCTTTTCAATCCTTTCCTTCTATAGTTAATGTGTTCATTCCTTGTTCCTTATTTTAACTAAAACAGAATTTCAATTAAGAATCTGTCTGTCTGTGTGTCTATCTATCTGTCTGTCTGTCTGTCTGTCTGTCTGTCTGTCTGTCTGTCTGTCTGTCTGTCTGTCTGTCTGTCTGTCTGTCTCTCTGTCTGTCTCTCTGTCTCTCTGTCTGTCTGTCTATCTATCTATCTATCTATCTATCTATCTATCTATCTATCTATCTATCTATCTATCTATCTATCTATCTGTCTATCTATCTATCTATCTATCTATCTACATATCTAGCTACATATCTATATATCTCTCTATCTCTCTATCTATCCATCTATCTATCTATCTATCTATATATCTATCTGTATTAAAGTGATTGTAAATAAATCCGGTTATTAAATTATTTATTAAAATCTGAAAAAATGTGTTGGGAGAGGGTCAACTTGCCCTTCAAAATAAGACACATTATGTTACTTTATTCAGTAATTTCAATCCTTTCCTACTTTAGTTAATGTGTCCATTCCTTGTTCCTTATTTGAACTATAACTGCAGGTGGATTCCTGAGTCTGCGCGCTGGCTGTTAGCTAATGGTAAAGTGGAACAGGCTCAAATCTACCTCGACAGATGTGCAAAGTTCAACAAACGACAACAAGCGTCATCCAAGTTAAAACTGGAGGTAGGTTTGAAGCTTGGCAAATGGCTGTCCTGGCTTGACTCAAAATACACTCTATTTGGCTTTGTGAATACAGATCCCCCAATATCTTTAAATTAGATAAATAGGCTAAAAAATTTAAAAATAGCTAAATTGTCAGTCACAGAAATTTCATTGCAGCCATTCTACATAGCTGTCTACATTTTTTCAAAGTCTAATCTTGAATTTTGATGTATTTTCTTTGATTTTACTATCTCTTAAATGCAATTTCTAATGTCTAATCTTGATGTATTTCATGCCCCTGTAAAGCACTTTGAATGGCCTTGTGTCTGAATTGAGCTATAGAAATAACCTGGCCTTGCCTTGCCTTTAAAAAAGCTAACTTGTGTATAATATTTTAAGTGATTACATCATCGTTTTAAGCTATTAATAGCTACTGTATGTAAAGTAAGGGGGTAGGAGATGAATGTGCATGTAGTGATGTCTGTGTCATTCTCTAAACTCACCACTAGATGGGGCCATTTTACATGATTTCTTTGCCTCTGCACAGACTCTCTCCAATATAGAGATAAATGAAAACCAGGATAAAAACTACTCTTACCTTCACCTCTTCAAAACCCCCAAGATGAGACGGCTGAGTGTGCTGACTGGGATCGTATGGTGGGTAATAACTTATTAAAAAAATATATAGTTTTTTTATTCAAGGTAATTTTTTGGCATTTTCAAGCTTTATTAGACAGTACAGAGTTGAAATGAGGAGACAGAGAGAGAGAGGGGGAGGGATGACCTGCAGTAAAGGTCCACAGGTCGGAATTGAACCCGCGACCACTGAAACGAAGGCTGGAGCCAATATGGTACGCGCTCTATCCACTACACCACCAAAAAATGCTCTATATGACAATTTTTTATTGTGAATTTGGTAGAAATGTTGTCAGTAGTTTATATTATAAAATCTAAATATTCATTCTACTCAAACATATGCCTTTAATAGTAAAACAAGAGACACTGAATATTTGGAGTGGTCTCTTAATGTTTTATGTAAAAGAAAACAGACATTATCATACAGAAAAAAATTATGTTACACACACATAGAAAGCATAATTAGATAGATGATTGACAAACACTTCATAATTGTAACTATTTTTGCAGGTGTGGGATCGCCTTGACGTACTATGGGATCAGCCTGAACATCAGTGGTTTCGGTCTGAGTTTGTATCTCACACATTTCATCTATGCAGCGATAGAAGTCCCAGCCAAACTGACGGTTTACTTCTGTCTGAACCTGGTGGGGCGACGGATGTGCCAAGCGGGGACCCTGCTGCTTACTGGGACATGCATCGCCATCAATATCTTCCTCCCAAAAGGTTAAAAAATCCTTTCTGTACTTTTCTTTAAAGATTATTTTTGGGAATTTTCAAGCTTTATTAGATAGTACAGAGTTGAAATGCGGAGACAGAGAGAGAGGGGGGATGACAAGCACCTTTAATGAGTACATTACAAATACAAGATCCTTTTACATGGCAATCATTGATGAATGAGGATAGGTTAATTTAAAATATTGCCTGATTATTATGCAGTATCTTTCTGTTGTGCAGCAAATATTAAAGGTACTCCGAGGAACTTTCAGTTTGTGTTCATTCTAGCGCCCCCTTTGGACAAAAGCGGGTGTGTTTTTACTACGCCAACTGTTGTTCCTGGGTGAGCGTATACCCATGACATAGGCATCAAGCAAAACTATACAAAAATATAAATCTTTGCTCTGATGGTCTTGTTTGCTGTTATATGTCAGTTATGATCATCAGAGGAAAAATGAGACTGTTTCAGAAATATTTTAAAAGTTCCTTGTTGCACCTTTAAAATATCACCTATTTTTTATGCCGTATCGTTCTGTTCTGAAGCTACACATGGATCATACTATAAAGGTGACATATTGCATCTTCTTGTTTCAGTGAAAAATGTAAATGAGGGAGGTAAACTTCAATATACAAATGTTATTCTTAATATTGTATTTTCACTTTGTTTTCTCGACATTTTCAATTCCATTTTGAAAGAAAAACGTTGTAATCTCATTGTGTTTCTCTCCTCTTATATAAGGTTACTACACCAGGATCATAGTGTAAAAGGGACAAATTGCGTGTACTTGTTGTTTGCAGGCCTGTGGTATGTGCGTTCTGTCGTGGCCATTCTAGGAAAAGGTCTTTCAGAGGCTGCATTCACCACCGTCTTCCTCTACACCACTGAGCTCTACCCCACTGTCGTCAGGTCAGCTGATCACTGGCATGCATTTATTTATTTATTAACACCATCTGCCATCAAATACTGCGGGTTTCTTTCTATATTCATTAATCTTTTTTATTGTATAGCCTATATATATTTTTGTCACCTCTCACTGATTTGTAATTTAATAAAAATAAATAAATAATAAATTTAAAACAAATGATAATTATGATTAAGATTGTGTTTAATAAATACGTATTTATTATATAATAATTATATAATATAATAGATATTTTCATAACAAAATAAGAAAAAAATCATTAACTTAATTTTCTCTTTAGTCATATCAATGATGTACATACATACTGGCTGTGGGGGACTTAAAGGTGTAGTCAGCAATTCTGTAAAATGCTTGTTGTCAAAACTTGTTGATTCACTACCTGTCTGTACTGTGTGTGCACTGAAAAAAATCTAATGATAATACACAGCCTATAGGCTCTGTAAACTGGCATTTTGCTATCTATGAGGGCCCTTCTATATTTACATGTCCTTTGTTTACATACCCGTAAATATACAGAGCCTAGGATGTGTATTAACACATATTTTTTCAGAACACACACACACACACAGTACAGACAACTCGCAGATCGTGAGGAGCTATTCACTGATTTTAACCACAAAAAAAGTGATTTTGACAACAAATGTTCTCCAGAATCACGGACAGACAGACAGACAGACAGACAGACAGACAGACAGACAGACAGACAGACAGACAGACAGACAGACATAGACAGAAAGACAGACATATATAATCACTGACTCCACCATTAATTCTTACAAATCTACCCTCTATCCCTCCAGACAGAATGCGTTGGGCTACACTAACTTCATGAGTCGTTGTGGAGTGTTAGTGGCTCCTCTCATCCTGCTACTGGAGGACGTGTGGGTGCTTCTGCCTCAGATCATCCTGTGCTCTGTGGCCGTCACAGCTGGTCTGGTGGCTCTGCTGCTGCCAGAGACAAGCAACATCACACTGCCTGAAACCATAGACCACGTGGAGAAGACCAGGTGGGTGACAGACAGACGGACGGACGGACGGACGGACGGACGGACGGACAGACAGACAGACAGACAGACAGAAAGATAGATAGATAGATAGATAGATAGATAGATAGATAGAAAGATAGAAAGATAGATAGATAGATAGATAGATAGATGGATGGATGGATGGATGGATGGATGGATGGATGGATGGATGGATGGATGGATGGATGGATGGATAGATAGATAGATAGATAGATAGATAGATAGATAGATAGATAGATAGATAGATAGATAGATAGATAGATAGATAGATAGATAGATAGATAGATAGATAGATGGATAGATGGATAGATAGAGACCATAGACCACGTGGAGAGGACTAGGTGGGTCCATTTTTAATTGTATTTAATTTAATTTAACCTTTATTTATACAGGAGAGATCAATTGAGGAGTGATTCATAATTGCTCCTCATGATCCGCTATCTGCTATGTGCTGTGTGTTCTGAAAGAAAGTCTGGTGCAGCCTATGCCCTGTAAACTAGTATGTAAACAAAGGGAGCCAAAGTAGCTAAGTAAGGTAACAATATGCCCGTTTACAGAGCCTATAGACTTAGTAGAAAAGCCGAGGTGGGTTCATTGATAAAGGTGGAGTCAGTGTTTCTGGAGAACGTTTGTTGTCAAAATCACTTTTTGTCAAAATCAGTGAATATCTCCTCATGATCTGCTACATGTCTGTACTGTGTGTGCTGAAATAACATCCAGTGTTAATACACAGCCTAGGCTCTTTAAATTGGATATGTATATAAAGGGGGCTCATCTTAGCTAGCAACATGCCCGTTTACAGAGCCTATAGGCTGTGTATTATCATTAGATTTTTGTTTTCTCAATAATTGTTTCTTATTTTGATAAAAATGTAAAATATCTTTGGTACTAATTTGGCTCCATCTAGTTGCAGTACTGAGAATTACACAGAGACACATCGAGCATTTCACATTTTCAAACTGAAAAATATTGCTTATACTGGCTTTATATATGTATATTTATAACAATTCAACCTGCGAGATCATATAAAATACATCTGTTTGGGTTCTTTTATGCTGAGTTTTAAGAATATTGCTACCATTCTCAAAGATGCAATACTTTTATAAGACTTTTATATAAATAAAGAAAATGAACTGAAATGAATGATGTGATTTTACAGTTAAAGATCTCTTAAATATGAGTCAACAACGTGTGTTTGTTCAACTCATTGTTAAATGCCACGGTTGGTATTGTATCATATTATATTGTAAGGTGACTCTCAATCAATAGAATAGCATAACACTCAAATCTCTGCCACATTTTCTTTCTTTTAAATGTGCTTATTCAACTAACTTTTTAAAGGCCACGGTTGGTTTTGTATTATATCATATTATATTGTATGGTGTCCCTAAGTAGTCAAATTGCAATCCCTGCCACATTGTGTTCTTTTAAAATTTCAGAATGAATGACGTCAGCTCTCGGTCGGCGGCTGCTTCAGGTGTGTTCATGGAAACAAAGGAGTCACAACAGACAGAGAGCGCTGAAGTGGAGAGTAAATAAAGGGCCGTGTGTCATGCAGAACCACTGTCTCCTCACTCTGGCCTCCGCTGAATGTCAACACCGGAGAACCCTTCTAAAGAACATAATGTCTTCTCTGTGGTTTTTTGTAAGAACATTTAAAAAGTTTTGTTCAAAATCTTTTAAAGGGGCACTGTGTAACATTTTAAGTAGTCTATTAGCTAAATATCAATATCCTTATTCATAAATATGTCCTCATTGGTGTAAAATCACCTCTGCCAATAATCTGAATTATCCTCCTGAGCGGAGAATTCTAAATATTAGTTTTACATTTTGTACATTGAGCAGGCAAGTCTTATGGAGGAATCCATGTTGGTTGGAATGTCATCAGGTGCATTGTTTAGAATTTAGAATTGTTCTTGTCCTTGAAGGCCACTGTAGCTTCTGTTATTATTCAAAAGGGGTGTGGTTACCCAGGGAGCGTTGCATTCTAGAACTTTCTTGATGATGTAATATGACATATTGCCCCTTTTCAAGTTTGTGTCAGAGCGGACCCTATCAGTTAAAGGTGCACTGTGTAACTTTTTGGGTGTGTCAGAGAAATTAATTAATATACAATTGGTGATGGTTCATTTACAATTGGGTTTCTTTTCATCTGAATTTGAATACTAGAAAACCCTTCTATAGAGCATTCTGTCTTCTCTGCGCTTTTTGAAATAAAATGTATTAAGTTAAGTTCAAAATCTTTAAAATGTGTTTTGGAGCGGACCTTACCAGTTAAAGATGCACTGTGTAACTTTAGGTATATTTTAGGTCCATGCCACACGCATTATTATGTCTTCTCTGCGGTTTTGTAAGAAAATGTATTAAGTTACGTTCAAAATCTTCAAAATATTTTGAACTTTGTGCCAGAGCAGACTCTACCAGTTAAAGGTGCACTATGTAACTTTGGGTGTGTCAGAGAAATTAATATGTTCAGTTCATTGCCACACACAGACAGCAATAATGTGAAAATTGCAAAAAAAAAAAAAATGGTAAATGGACTTGACTTATATTGCACTTTTTTAGCCGATTTTCTTGCCCAGTAATACAGACACTGAACCCCACATTGCTCCCGATGGTTCAGAGAGCGCCTTGCAGGGCAGCTACTGCCATCGGTGTATGAGTATGTGTGTGTATTTGTGTGTCAATGGGTTAATGTGGTAAGAAATGTAAAGCGCTTTGGGGCTGAGAAAATCGGCAACAATTGAGTTTCACTTGATCTGAAATATCAATGCGCTCCCTTGATCACCCCTCCCGTCTGGGAATTTACTGTAGAAGCATGTGATTATACACTAATGAAAACATACGAAGCCTATGCATAGTTTAGGCAAGGCGAGTTTATTTCTATAGCACAATTCAGACAAAAGGCCATTCAAAGTGCTTTATAGGGGCACAATTAAAATACATAATACACATAAGAAAATAAAAATTAGTCTATTTATATCAAGTCTGTCCTGAAAAATGCCTATTCCCTTTATACACACACTGCGCTGCATTTAAAACTGCTGCCAAACTGTCCTGCAAAAGTCCAGGTCGGCCAAAATGTCTGTCTCTCTGGATATCTGAAATCTCACTAGAACTGATGCAAAGTAACACTTAAAATGGACTGAC
Organism: Hyperoplus immaculatus; assembly: GCA_949357725.1. NCBI lineage: Eukaryota > Metazoa > Chordata > Actinopteri > Uranoscopiformes > Ammodytidae > Hyperoplus > Hyperoplus immaculatus. The sequence continues at coordinate 30,285,329 of OX442358.1, read as the reverse complement.
AGGGTGCTATGGTGGCGTAGTGGCTAGAGCGCGTACCATATCGGCTCCGGCCTTCGTTGCAGTGGTCGCGGGTTCAAATCCGACCCGTGGACCTTTACTGCAGGTCATCCCCCCCCCCCTCTCTCTCTCTCTCTGTGTCCCCATTTCAACTCTGTACTGTCTAATAAAGCTTGAAAATGCCAAAAAAAAAAAAAATGGACTAACAACTTAGAAAATAACCTATGATCACCCCCATATAGTAAAGCAAGTTGTACAGCCCCAGCACTGTCTGCTCATATAGTGTGTGTAATCTTATCAGTGTGTGTGCCAGGAAGAATAGTTGTTACTACGGTTATAATTAAATACGGATCCTAAATAATTAACAAAATAAAATAAAAGAATATATATATAGATAGATATATATATATTTTTTTATAATTATGTTTTTTAAAGTCTTAGATCATTGACAATAACCTATTCTTACCTACATACCTACAGTATGTCACGTTGTAGAGAAGCACCTCAGCATATAGTGTGTGTAATCTTTAAGGGGGCAACAGGCTTAAGTCAGTGCGCCAGAGAGAATAGTTGTCAATACGGTCATGACTACATGTGGGTCCTAAATAAAAGCAAATAAGAAATATAAATTTAATTTAGTTTTGTTTTAATCTTGGATCATTCAAAATTATCTATTTTTACCTACATACATACATACCTACAGTAAGACAAGTCGCATACCCCTACCACTAGCACTGTCAGCTCATACAGTGTGTGTGTGTGTGTGTGTGTGTGTGTGTGTGTGTGTGTGTGTGTGTAATCTTTAAGGGGCGACAGGCTTATCAGTGTTTCAGTCTGGGCTCCAAACAGCAGCAGGTAGGACGACCTTGGGTTCCCCAGGGGAGTCAAGGGCATCCGGGACTTATCAGGACAGCTGGTCTTAAAGGACCACGACGCACACAGCCAAGGACTACTGTGTGTGTGTGTGTGTGTGTGTGTGTGTGTGTGTGTGTGTGTGTGTGTGTGTGTGTGTGTGTGTGTGTGTGTGTGTGTGTGTGTGACAGACGGAAGTGCGTGGGTGGGGGTGGGGGAGGGGGGAAGTGGTGAAGGTGTGTGTGTGTGTTTGTGTGTGTGTGTGTGTGTGTGTGAGTGAGAGAGAGTGAGTGTATGAGTGAGTGAGTGAGTGAGTGAGTGAGTGAGTGAGTGAGTGAGTGAGTGAGTGTGTGTGTGTGTGTGTGTGTGTTTGTGTGTGTGTGTGTGTGTGTGCGTGCGTGCGTGCCTGCGTGCCTGCGTGCGTGTGTGTGTGTGTGTGACAGACGGGAGTGTGTGTGTGTGTGTGTGTGTGAGTGTGTGTGTGTGTACGTAAAATAACCTTTAACCTAAAATCCCTCACAAATCAGACAGGAAAGGCCTCACACACAGCAACAGGGAGTTCCTATGAAACCGGGAAAATTAGTTATGCTGTAATTTGATCATATATTTTACTGCTATTGTATGTTTTTAACAATCACCTTAACTAGTTCTATTATTTTTTACTGTTAACTTTAAAGGTGCTGCGAGGAACTTTTAAATATTTCTGAAACAGTCTAATTTTTCCTCTGATGATCATGAATGACATGTAACAGCAAACGAGACCATCAGTGCAAAGAATGATATTTTTAAATCGTTTTTTCTTAATGCCTTTGTCATGGGTAAACACTCACCCAGGAACAACAGCTGGTGTAGTAAAAACACTACCGCTTTTGTCCCAAGGGGGCGCTAGAATTACATTATTATCATTTAAGGTGAGACACTGCAGGTGAATAGGGTTACACATTTCTAACTTATAGATATCATCATGAAACTTTGGCAGTTGATTACTGACATTAAAACAATTATTTTATGTATCACAATTTATTTCAGAAATGTTTAAATAAATATGCAAATCTGGCAATATCTAACTAACAAAAATAATGCTTTTACATTTCTTAAAAAAATAAGTCTATATTTTAAAAAAATTAACGGTTAAAATCTAGTTTTAATTTGTACAACTCATTTGCATTCAAAGATGTTACAGAACAGATATTGGATACAGGATTTTTTTTTTATAATTTATGAATAATAAAATACTATTATACAGGTCTTAACAGTAATTTAGTCAGCTTTTTTTAGAGAGCAAAATTGACCAGTGCTTGAAAAGAATGTTTGTTTTTCCCTTTTATTTATTGAAGATATAAAAAAAAATAATAATTTAAAAGCTAAAAATATCTACATTTTCAGAGGAAAAGTTGCTTCAAATTCTTGTATTTTTCCATTTTCAAACGAAGCACAAACAGGCCTGTGAGATTCCGGAGCCACTGATACGTTATCATGAAGTTTGCAGTCAAAACATGACTTCAGACAGAGCAAATGGTTCACTTACTGTCTATCTTAGAATGAGTGGCTCATTCAGCAGCCGCCTGTCTGTACCACCTGACCTGTGACGTCCAATCAAGTTCAAGGGTGTGTAATATGACACTTCACAGTCACCGCTTCAGAAATACTTTACAGTAAACTGTCATTTTCTGCACTGGACAGTCAGTAAGTCCAGAATGGTTTTCAGTAGCTGGCTGTACCTCAATGTAGAACTAGTTTAAAGGTGCAGTGTGTAGAATTTTTGGGCATTTTTCAGAACAGACTTAAATGAAATGTAATATTCACAAGTATGTTTTAAAATAGTGTATAAACTCTTGATAATAAAAAAATTAAAAAACATTTTTTTTTTATTAGAATGAGCCTTTTATGTCTACATGGGAGCAGGCACACACAAACAAAAAACAATAATAAGATTCCATTTTCAAATAAAATTGTTACTTAATTGGGGAATGTTTTATTGTACACAGGTATTGAATAACTCAGGTGCAATTTCAAAAAATAAATAAAAACTATACGACAGAAATCAATAAATAGAGAAATAACAATCTATATACAAACAAAGTGCATATTAAAGGTGCAGTGTGTAATATGACATCATCAAGAAAGTTCTACAAAGTTCTAGAATGCAACGCTCCCTGGGTAACCCCAACCCTTTAGAATAATAACAGAAGCTACAGTGGCCTTCAAGGACAAGAAAAATTCTGAATTTTAAACAATGCACCTGATGACATTCCAACTATGACACTTTCAAGATGGCGGCACTAGGCCTTGGTCCAAAATATGCAGAAATATGGACATATATAAGACCCTTTCTAAGGGAGAAAAAAATATTCAAAAAATTTTTTTCAGCTATTATGCACTAAATTAAATGTACTTATGGATATTATAATTACTTTCTACAAAATCTACTAGGAAATAAAACCCAAAATTCTACACACTGCAGGTTTAATAAGAGCCACATACATAGAAAACGGTGACACTATTGCACAACCCCTAAAAGGCCTAACATTTGAATAATGATAATGGATAATGGATTGGATTTATATAGCGCTTTATTTCCTAGGAACTCAAAGCGCTTTACAGGGTTCCATTTTACTTGAAGCAGGTACAAATTCATGTTTAAACAGTTCAGTCATTTGACCAGCATGCCAGGACTGTCTCACCCACATTACTCAGTGGTCCACCTGGCCAAGTTGGATCTAAACACCTTTACAGCCGTCGTAATGTTACCACCACAACATTGGCGAAACAAAGTTATTGAGTGATTAAAATGTGTTCAGAACAGTTATTTTTTTAAAGATATATTCTTTAGGGATGGGTTTTTAATAGTTGAGATGATAGTACAATGTTTTTTTTTTCAAGGGAAAGATGGTCCGTCCATTTTTGTACTTTGGCAACAAAAAAATAAATCATCTTTTTAAATACCTTTTATTTTCTAAATGTGTATACTGTCCTATATAACCAAAATATATTTAATTTGTATTTTTTATTTTTTACACACGCCTATTATTCATGCATGTGTTTGCTAGAGAGATCTCCATCACAAAGTAATGTTTTGTCTACCAACTCTAGCTGTGTGGTAAAGGGTTAAGCCTTTGAAGTCAGAGTGAACGTTGCTTGTGTTTTGGCATCTGCTCAACAGTCAACAGGTGTGTGGGCAGAGGCGTAGCAATAAAAACTCTAGGCCCCAAATATAGCTAGGCTCTGTGGGCCTTTTTTCTTATTGAACCATGGAAAAAAAATCAGTTGTATTTCTCTCCCCATTTTGGTATTCTGTATTTTCTTTTTGCCATCACAATAAACTTCCTCCTGTATCCTTCAGCTGTTTAGAGACATTCGGCTGGACTAAACCGTATTGCACATTTTGGAGCCTTCAATACTAAAAAAAGTAAACTAAAACTCAAGCCACTCAATTAATTTATTCACTTATAACTTAAACATTTAAAATATACTGTATAAAATCAATGTGTTATATTATTAACACAATAAATTATCTACAGCTAAGTTCATTTGTATCTGTTTATGTTAAGCTTGGTTGTATGTACATTAGAAAATTAAAAAATAAATATATATATATCAAAGACACTTATACATTTTTTCAGGCTTTTTGAGGCCCCTCCCTCACTGACATGGGCCCTGGGTAGTCACTTACACCCCCAGCCCCCAAAACACACACACACAAACACACACACACACACACTCAATCACACACACACACATACACTTTATGTTTAAAGGTGCTACAAGGAACTTTTAAATATTTGTGAAACAGTCTAATTTTTCCTCTGATGATCATGAATTACATGTAACAGCAAACGAGACCATCAGTGCAAAGAAAGAATGCGATTTTTATATAGTTTTTCTTAATGTCTTTGTCACGGGTATACGCTCATCCAGGAACTACAGCCATGAATCTAAAATGTATTTAGAAACCATTTTTTTAAATCTCCTCACAGTCTCGTCTCCACCGTCTCGGCCACAGTATCAACCGTGCTTTCTCTCACTTCATTTTCTTTGCTTCCCGCCTTCTGACGACACGGCAGCGCTCGCAAAACCTCCTTCAACCCTTTGGTCATGAAGATGTACAGGAAAGGATCGACCAACGGGCTGAGGTAAAGCAACAGGTGCGACACCAACTCCAAGTAGACCACTGTCTCTCTGTAGCCTAGCGCATCCAATAGCACGCTTAGAAAGAACGGGGTGTAGAGGAGGGTGTAGTTAGCCCAAATGGCGCTAATTCCCCACACCGAACGCCTCCTTTCGATTGTTTTGTGTTGAGATCTGGAGCATATAAGGGCCCGCCAGGAATCCACCGCGAAGAATAACAGGACAGGGAAAGGGGCGAGCAAAGAGACAGCAAACCAGAATTTATATTTTAGTATAGCGAGGGCTAGCACGCCAAATGGAGCCGCAAATGCTAATAACGTGACAGCAGGGGAGTGTTTGATGACGCCACAGCAAGCTAGACACCGCGGGTAAGCCACCAGAAGATGGCGCTCTTGAGCTATGAAAACCATGAGAGTTACATTGGAAATAACACCGAAGTAGAAGATGAAATCGGTGGCGTTAGCCGTAGTAGTGGTGGAGGTTTCCGTGCTTTCTTCGTTGCCTTGCGGACGGCCGAAGAAACTGACAATATCGGAGACAAGCAGGAAAAGGACATGCATCGGGATTTTGGTCTCGCCTGGAAAAGAGGGCAAGAAAAAAATTAGACAATAATAATAATAATAATAATAATAATAATAATAATAATAATAATAATAATAATAATAATAATAATAATAATAATAATAATAATAATAATAATGTATTTATTTATTTATATAGCACCTTTAAAACAATGGTTTACAAAGTGCTTTGACATACTACACTAGTGTTAGAGGTGGAGTCAGCCATTTTGGAGAATGCTTGTTGTGAAAATTGTACTTTTTGTCAAAATCAGTGAATATCTCCTCATGATCTGCTGCTACCTGTCAGTATACTGTGTGTGCGCTGAAAAGGAATCTGGTTTCACGTCTGTTTACAAAGTCTAGGCTGTGTTTTAACACTGGATATATTTTTATCAGCGCACACACTGCTGTCATGTGACTTTTTTCTTGTATCATATATCATGTACATTTTTATAATTTTTTCAATTAAGTAGTTTGATGTACTTTTTCTAAGGAGCTTTAGATAAAAGTGCTCCGAGGAACTGTGTGAGTTCTCTTGCGCCCCCTTTGGACAAAAGCGGTAGTGTTTTTACTACGCCAGCTGTTGTTCCTGGGTGAGCTTATACCCATGACAAAGGCATTAAGAAAAAACTCTATAAAAATAGCATTCTTTGCACTGATGGTCTCATTTGCTGTCACATGTAATTTATGATCATCAGAGGAAAAATTTGACTGTTTCAGAAATATTTAAAAGTTCCTCGTAGCTACTTTTAACCAAACTAGATGTCTCCCTAGAGTAACTTTTGCTCTAGATAAACTTCTAATATTTTTCCACACCGGTGATAAAAATAGTAAAGCAAGAGGCAGGGGATATGAAGTACAGCCCGGGAGAATAGCCCCCTTCCCCCACACATGGCAAACACTTAATAGGCCAGTGTGTGTGTGTGTGTGTGTGTCTGTAATGTGTGTGTGTGTGTGTGTGTGTGTGTGTGTGTGTGTGTGTGTGTAGTAGTAGTAGTAGTAAGCTGATTAGTATCAGTGGTGGCCTAATGCGTAGAGCAGTAGTGGTTGTAGAAGTAATAATCAACTTAGTATCAGTAACCTACATAAGAGACTGAGAGAGAAGCCGTCAGTGATTCTCTTCTAAAAGTTCAGGCGCAAAATAATAAGACATAGGTAGCGTTGGTCAAGCTAGTTTTTATTAACTATTGATTA
>OX442358.1:30223595-30271095 GCA_949357725.1 Hyperoplus immaculatus | reverse complement strand
ATGCATCGTGAGAAACACTAATTGTAAACAGAAACATGTGTGGTTTTGTTGTAAAGTCCACAGAGCTTAAGTAAATGTATTATTCAAACCAGACAGTCTCAGGGTCAATGTGAAAGAGGCCTATTCTACTGTACTACACTGGGGAAAAGGCCATTTAAAACATAAGTTTAAAGATCCCAAGCTAGATCCCACATACACACACACACTTACTCTCTCTCTCACTCACTCACTCACTCACTCTCTCACTCACTCACTCACTCACTCACTCACTCACTCACTCACTCCACTCACACACACACACACACACACACACACACACACACACACACACACACACACACACACACACACACACACACACACACACACACACACACACACTATCACACTGAAATGTTGCTTATTCTACACTGGACAAAAGGCCAATTTAAAAAATAAGTTTAAAGGTGCTCTGAGGAACTTTCAGTGTGTGTTCATTCTTGCATCCTCTTTGGACTAAAGCGGTAGTGTTTTTACCACACCAGCTGTTGTCCCTGGGTGAGCGTATACCCATGACAAAGGCATTGAGAAAAACTATATAAAAAATATCATTCGTTGCACTGATGGTCTCGTTTGCTGCTACATGTAATTTATGATCATCAGAGGGAAAAATTAGACTGTTTCAGAAATATTCAAAAGTTCCTCGTAGCACCTTTTAACTGTCACGAGAGATTTTGACTAGAAATAAGACCAATATACTCAGTCCGAATTAGATTTTTTGCAGTGTAGAGTTGGGTAACATTTGAAACTGTCTGTGTGAGTGAGATGCGCGTGTGTTGTAATCTAAAGTACTTAGTTATCTGGAGAATGGGACAGTGAACTAGTGAGAGGTGTTTTGTCATGTCTCTCAGTGTATTCTCATGTACCACATTACTTAAAACTACAGTGCGTAACTTCTGTCGCCCCCCCATGAGGAATTCTGAGTAATTACAACAACACTGTCGGTGCATCTACATGAGGTAAAGCCTTCAGTGATGGCACATGGATGTTATACCTTCTGCTGTACGTCCAGGTTTTTTCTTAGCAGTAGAATCAACCACTGAAACATTTCTTGGGCTCTTCTCGGGAATTTTTCTGAGCTTGTGCGCCAGTTTTGCGGGGGTGACACCAGTTTGTAAACGCTGCCATACTGAGAAATACAGAGAGAGTTTTGTGGAGCTGATAATGGGCTTAACCAACTTTGTGTCGACTCGTTTAACAATGGCTTGAATGTAACTGAAATAAATGTATAAGAAAAAGTAAACTGCTATGTTGCTATTACCGTGGGCATCTGTTGTTAGCATACTTTTTGTTAACATATCAGTTTACAGAGCCTAGGCTGTTTAAAAACTGGTACATAACCCGATACGTACACACACACTACAAGGACGGGTAGCGGATCGTGAGGAGATATTCACTGATTTTGGCAAGAAGCGTTCTCCAGAATCACTTTCTCGCTATTCTCACTATTTCAAACGTATCTGTCTGTGTGGGATGCATGTTTGCAATCTAAAGTACTTTGTAATCTTGAGAATGGGACCCCCACACCTCCTCACACACACACACACACACACGCACACACACACACACACACACACACACACACACACACACACACACACACACACACACACACACACACACACACATGCTTAAGTAGTGAAAGGTGTCGGCTTCACTGTTTGACAAGCGCAGACAGTTTCGGGACGGGACACTGAATTATGTAGCTGAGGCTACAGTCAACCCCACACTGACAGAATGCAACGGACATACAGATACACAGCTGTTTGTGTAGTTGACAGCGTCTCACACACACACACGCACACACACACACATGTCGCTCACACACACACACACACACACACACGCACATGTCGCTTTCACACGCACACAAACACACACGCAAATGTCGCTGTCACACACACACACAGATACACACACACACACACACACATACATACACACACACACACACACACACACACACACACACACACACACACACACACACATACATACACGTCACTCACACACGCAATCGAGCCTCCTCATAAACGCTGCTAGGAAAGACAAACACACACACACACAGCGGACTATTTGCAGCGTCCGGTATGTGGAAATACTCATCAGGACATTAATCATCAGGAATGGCTTTTAGGATCAAAATAAAAACGCTATTTTAAATTCTAGATCGTTAAAGTGTCTATGAGGAACTTTTTAATATTCCTGAAACAGTCAAATTTGTCACTCCGATGATCATAAATGACATGTAACAGCAAACGAGACTCATCAGTGCAAAGAATGCTATTTTTTATATAGTTTTTCTTAATGCCTTTGTCATGGGTATATGCTCACCCAGGAACAACAGCTGGCGTGGTAAAAACACTACCGCTTTTGTCCAAAGGGGGGCGCTAGAATTAATTAAGTTCCTTGGAGCACCTTTAATAAACCCTAGATAGATTGTGTCATATCTCACAGGTGCTTTTTTGTAATATTAAAATTTTTCAAGACTTTGTCAATCAATTTCTTCCCTAAGACTTCATGGCATTGTTTTCTGACTCTCTTAATAACTAGAGCCCTTTAAATAATTCAAGTGTATATGTGTGTCTTTTTATTTCATTTAAGTTATATAGGGGTCGAATTGACCATTATAAGAATATAACACAAAACTAAATTACAACAACACTGTCGGTGCATCTACAGGAGGTAAAGCCTTCGGTGATGGCACATGGATTTTATACCTTCTGCTGTACGTCCAGGTTTTTTCTTATCAGTAGAATCAATAACTGAAACATTTCTTGGGCTCTTCTTGAGAATTTTTCTGAGCTCCTGCAGCAGTGTCTACAAACTGACACCAGTTTTTGTAAACGCTGCCATACTGAGAAATACAGAGAGAGTTTTGTGGAGCTGATTGATAGGCTAAATCAACTTTGTGTCAACTCGTTTGGCGATGGCTTGATGGCTTGAATCTAACCGACATTTCATTTATATAGAAAGGTCACGCACTGTAGCTTTATATATGTTCTAGCAGGACTAGGGGTTAGATGCTGTGGAGTGAGGTGACCTTGATGCAACTTATTACTTGTGCATATATTGTGACATTTGTATATCCTTTTGTCATAGGTAAAAGTAGGAAATGTTTAATGAAACAGAATAGAAAGGGGAGGACCATAGGGCCATAGGAAGTGAGTAGGGGGAAGGACCTTATATGGCCATACAGTAGGAAAGAGTAGAGGGAGGGGGCTACCGGGGCTCCCCCGTGCAGCTGTGTCTTTTTCACTCCTCCCTCTCACAAGTCGCATTTGGTTTTTCAAGTGACTATATAACAACAAGTTTTGAGCAGGACAGGGCTTTTTGGGGCCGCTTTTTGTAGACACTACTCTGTTCCAGCTCTCTCTGTCTCCCACCATGGAGGCAGAAGAAAAACTTTGTGAGTCCAAAATACTCTGAAAGATTTTGGACTTCGAAGTACTTAGAGGCAAAGTCTTTTAAAAACACATCTTTGAACCTCTTGACACTAAGAATGACTTGATCAAGAATTTTTAGAAATAGGAAAACGGACTGAGTTGCAGGAAAATAGACAGATACTTCTGTGGAACCTGTAGCCAATGGGATATGCCTTTCTTTAATAGGCGCGGCAAAGGTATCTGTCTAACCTCTTGTACGACACGAAGTTTTCGTAGCGCTTAAGATAATACTTACCGGCACTCATGCAAGTGTTGGGGTATTGTTTCACGAGCTACAACAAATTTAGAAACGAGAACCAAGTCAAAATAACTCTATTTGAATGAGTTATAGGCATACAACCTCTTTTCTTTTCCTTTCTGGTCCATTTTATGTATTCTACCTATACTCTCTTGTATTTTGTAAATAAAATCCCTTAAATGTTGTAAAGCCTCAGTTGTGAATTAGTTTATAACTGGAACAGAAGGACTTTAGGTATAGGGTTTTTTCTTCAAAGAGATGGTTTCGTCCCTGGGGAGGTAAGTTCACTTTGATTCCACACAACGGCACATTACTGATTTAAAACACACACAACCTCATACAATTAACCTCTCTGTAAGGAGAGAATATGTTGATACACCTAATCTTTAAAAATAAAAGAATAGGTTATAAATACCTTCCCAGATTAAACTAGATGTTTATATTCTGAAAATAGTATATCTGTTCTATTTTATTAGGAGGGTGGTTTACAAACTAAGTTACGTACAACTTACAAACAATAATTTGCGAATTGAAATCTTTATTCTAAAACCTAGAGAAGTATTTTGAGAAGCAATATTAGAAAGGGTTAATAGTTTAGAGGAGGTCGGCCTCATCCTAGGATGAGGGGGCTCTGATAAAATAGACACTTTTCAACACAGTGGTATATATTGAATATTATACTTTTGATAAATGTAAAACTCAGGTGGTAAAGAGGGTAAATCCAGCGCTATTAAACAAAGAGGACGGGGTTTGCGTCTCTTGTAGGAACAGTGGTGAGCGGAGAGTCGTCTTTATGAAGGAATAATAGACAATTTAAGCATTGTGCTACAAGTTGGTTAATATGGGTTTGATAGGACATAACTAATAAACCTTTTGATACTAGCTTTTCATTTAGATTAGACCTTTTCAAGTCGAAATCGTAATATGGCGCCCAGCGAACGTGGGGCTCGAGTAAGATAGTTAGTTTCATATAACTGTGTGTATATATATATACAAGGGATAGAGAAATAACTTTCTTCCGAGCTTAAAATACAAGGACCTGAAACTCCCGTGAGGGAGAGAGTCTTTTTCAACCGGCGAAAACAAGCCGAGGAAATAATTAATGTCTGCCAGAAGGAATAAAAATACGACGTGTCTCCAATTTGCGTTAAATTTCCTTTAATAAAAATATAACGCACGAACCAGCACAATTGGAGATTAAGTTTTTTGTTTCTTCTGCTTTACTTAAATCTAGTAACTAATACACTGGACAGGAGGCTATTTGGTCTTCCTCTAAAAACTCGGCCGGCTTTCTTATGTAAAGTAGGAATCGTCTGTTTAAAATGGGGAGATTAAAACTGTTTAGGTAAGATGTTATAGGCTAGGTTCAGTAAAAAAGCGCTTTCTGATTGAGATAAAACTCAAAGTAGACAGAAAGGGATTTAGTAGATAGTTCAATTGTTTCTGCGTACTAAGTTTAGGTGTTACAAGTACTTGTGGTTATTAGTTTGTAATAATCGAAGCCAGGCGGTAGGATATATTTAAAAAGATAAGTATATAATACCTCCCCTTTCTCACTGGAATCGAAAAAGGCGATGTCCAGAACAGGTGAAAGTCCAGTTAATCTGATCAAATTAGTGTACGACTCAGGGATCCAAGAAAGGAATTAAAAGGCTTGTTACCACCATATATAGTAAAGGTGTTTCACTTTTACTCACCCGTCATTTGTTTTTTAGTGGCTAGATTGTAGCTTACTTTACAATAAAGGATAGATGCGGTTTAACTCTGTTGTATACATGAACAGAGAGAGAGAGCCAAAGGCCTCCACAAGAGGAGAGAGCAACCTCTTTAAGAATTTTTTCTTACACGAAACAATAGTAGATTTTGAAGTTTCTGACTATTTTAATGGTACACATAGATTTACATGTTAAACTATTAGGACCAATGCCTGATGAAAACCATTGTGGTAGTAGCCTAATTTATTTTCTAAATAGGGACTTTTGAGAGGGTAATTCTTCCTTTTCTCCTTCTCCTCCATTTTGAGAGACATGCAGTTAGCACCCAGGGAAATCAAAATGGAGTCTGCACCCCGGGACTCATAAATTGGGGGGGTAGAGGTGACAGACATTTCACCAAGGTTTTCCAAATTGTCAGAAAAAAAAGCAATTCTAGATTACAGTAAGAAAGCTTTGAGAGCTCAAAATCAACTTTCGACAAATATGGGGTAAAATAGTCTTATATGAGTAAGTTATTGAGTCCATCTGTTGATAAGATGGGGAAATAGGTGCTCGCTGTGTTTTTAACATTTAACAAACTCTTACATTTTGTAAACGGGACAGGCACGGCTCTCACTTTAAATAGTGCGCTCTATGTTACCACCGTAAAGTTAGCGACTGCGTGCAAACGGGGCATTTCCTTTGCGCCTTCACATTAAAAAGCATGATTAATAGCAAACGTAAGTAGGCTTTTATTTTGAAGCAGATAAAAAAAGGAATATAGTTTTTCACATGAAGCGCACTAGATAGGCTATAGCAGCATGTCTTCTGTTTTAGTGGATTTAAAAATGGTAAAAATAGATCAAGCTTTTCATTTACACTAATACTTGCTGCGCTCACACTAAAAACCTCATGAACGTTAGTGGTAGTCTTTCAGGCATTTATTTTCATTAAACATTCGTAGAGAAAGGAAAATGTTTTTTTTCAGAGCAGAGAGCAGAGACGGCTCTGAAGCTTTAACCGCGAGTCAGTATAGAAACAGTTTGAAATTAGCGCAGTAGAACTACTCGCAAAATATTCACAAACAATCTTTGTCATTTAGCCTACAAAGGTGAAGTAATCTATTTAATATAGGTTTAAGGTTTTATGGCTTGGGTTTTTAATGAGAGAAATAGATGTTCTAAAAATGATTGTTAAAGCAGTCAGACAGGATAGTCTATTGGTAACCGAGAAATAGGAATAGAAAGGCCTAAATAGCCTATGGCTAGAGAACTTTGATTTTCCATCAAAAGTAAGAAAATGCACACACCAGAGTGACCATCGAAATGGCCTCGATAAGTTACTCTGGTGCACAAACTTTGTAGAACTTACTGGACACATAAGATGTGGTTCATTTTAAAAGAGAAATGTGTTCTCATTTCCAAAATGCACATACAACACAAGAGTTAAGAGATTCAACACTGTGTTTGGTTGATGAGTTAAAGATACGACTGAGAATACTCCTTTGAGAAATTAAATAAAGTGGAGACACCTTACCTCATTCTTCTTTGATTCAGTGTTGAACTCTTTTTAGCTCAATATACATTACACAATGCCGTGTGGAATATTGTCTGCCCTGGGGACCGATTTATAATCTTTATTTTATTTATTTTTACGGCCGTTTTTGCTGATCAAGTTTTTTTTTCAATACTCCGAGTCTGAATACAATGTCTCGGCTTCTAAACCACTGGCGTCTACTAGACTTCCCAGTGTCATTCATTGCCCTATTTTGAAAGTTTTACACAAGCATCTGTTTATATATTGTTAGTCTGATATATGATACATTCTCTTGCCAAAGGTGCCAAAGGTGCAGTTCTAAAACGTAGGCTTACATAGTATTTTTTGATTTATTAAATACAAGGAAATAGTGTCCAAAATCTGTGGAGTAAAATCTTTAAAGACTACTATGTGGTAAACATAAAATAAAGTTCTAACTCTGGCTTCATCCAACATCTGGATTCTTTGGTTTAAAAGACAGGGAAAAATCCCTAATCACTTGGGGTGATTCGCCTTAATTAAAGATGTGTGCCTTTGGGAGAATAAGTTATTATGTTTGTTTTACCTTAGTGGCTAAAAACAGGAGTATGGAGTATCAGCTTTTAGTTTTTATTTCATTGCATGTCTGGAACAGATACCCAGAAACCTGAAATCTATTGCAAATCTCAGCTTTTGAAATAAAATCTGAGGGCTTGTCTAAGTGCCTTTTACCTAGATGTTTTTATTTATATTTTGAAATTTTGAATTAGATGAAGAAATAAATGATAAAAGGATTATACCAATGATATTAGTTTCACTGTTACTTTTATTTTCATCTTCATTTTTATTACTATTGAAATTGTGAGTGATTTGTTCACGTACTCTTTTCTATTATAGAAAGATTTTAGTTTTGCTACCTGATATTATGTGAGTACCCCATGAATATAGCATACGAGCATAACACCAGTTTCTATCTTTATGTTTATCTTTATTTTATTGATGGATTACTTAAGTTTGATTTGCTACTTTTCTTTTAGTTTTCAATGGTGAGATATTCTCCTTCTCCTTATGGAGGTTACCATAGCTCAACCCTTGGTAGACGGTTAGTCTGCAGACGAAACTGACACATAGGTGTGACCTGATAGCCACGTCTCCGGCATGACACCTCCAACCTGACCATCTCCTGTTCCATCTGGGTGCAATACACCATGTCTCCTGGAGGGGATTAATCATTCCCTTGCTGAGTGCTGAGGTCCATGTCACTCCTAACAGTCGGTTGGGGCCCATCAACTGTCCTGCTGTGGCGTCATCCGTGTCCTGCAGGGGGCCTTTCTGCATCTGCCTGTCTTCTTGCTCTCACAACAAGCAGACAAGTCTTCTATGCTGTGGGCCAGGGGCAGGTGTACTATTCTAAGATCAGAAGTTCTGGGGACTGTTGGGAAGATGTCCTTTATGCTAAGCTTGGAGAAGATATCAAAGTGTGTAAACATGGGGACAAGGGTTGCCATCTTGCATATTGAGCAGACATTCAAATACTGACTAATCTACATACTCTGTGATTGAGGAAGGGGCTCAAAAGGCCTGAGGATACTCTTTTTAAAGTTAAGATCGTCGTGGGACTGTTTTTAAATTTTTTGGACATTGCAAACTTATGAACTTTTGATTGTACTGTCTGATGAACTCTTAACTCTGAATGGTGTCAGGATGTCATGGTTTTCTTACTGGTGTACTCTAATGTGTTTTGCTAAATGTTTCTTCATCTGTACGGTTGTGTCATGGTTGTATTGGCCTAGGTAACTGAGGGGAGTCTTTTAGTATTGTGTATACACTTTGAGGTTGCTTAGATTATCTTTTGTTTTTTATTTGAATAGGTTTTCGGTAATCCGTCACTTACTTATTTTTACTTTTTGATCTGGTGTTGTGTTTAATGCTCTCTGAATTGGATTTTACCGTTATGAATGTTATAATTACTATATTATTACGTTTATGCTTTTCTTTTTTGTGATTCCTTTTTCTGGGTGCCTGTGATTTATTGTTATTTTTATAGATCTGTTTGGAAAAAAAAAAAATACGAATTTTTTTTATGATTTTTTTATTTATTTTTTTTATGATGAGGGTATTTGATATCTGGATGATGGTTGATTATTTACAAGTAATAAGTGACATGAGAGGGTGTGGAGTGAGGTGACCTTGATGCAACTTATTACTTGTGCATATATTGTGACATTTGTATATCCTTTTGTCATAGGTAAAAGTAGGAAATGTTTAATGAAACAGAATAGAAAGGGGAGGACCATAGGGCCATAGGAAGTGAGTAGGGGGAAGGACCTTATATGGCCATACAGTAGGAAAGAGTAGAGGGAGGGGGCTACCGGGGCTCCCCCGTGCAGCTGTGTCTTTTTCACTCCTCCCTCTCACAAGTCGCATTTGGTTTTTCAAGTGACTATATAACAACAAGTTTTGAGCAGGACAGGGCTTTTTGGGGCCGCTTTTTGTAGACACTACTCTGTTCCAGCTCTCTCTGTCTCCCACCATGGAGGCAGAAGAAAAACTTTGTGAGTCCAAAATACTCTGAAAGATTTTGGACTTCGAAGTACTTAGAGGCAAAGTCTTTTAAAAACACATCTTTGAACCTCTTGACACTAAGAATGACTTGATCAAGAATTTTTAGAAATAGGAAAACGGACTGAGTTGCAGGAAAATAGACAGATACTTCTGTGGAACCTGTAGCCAATGGGATATGCCTTTCTTTAATAGGCGCGGCAAAGGTATCTGTCTAACCTCTTGTACGACACGAAGTTTTCGTAGCGCTTAAGATAATACTTACCGGCACTCATGCAAGTGTTGGGGTATTGTTTCACGAGCTACAACAAATTTAGAAACGAGAACCAAGTCAAAATAACTCTATTTGAATGAGTTATAGGCATACAACCTCTTTTCTTTTCCTTTCTGGTCCATTTTATGTATTCTACCTATACTCTCTTGTATTTTGTAAATAAAATCCCTTAAATGTTGTAAAGCCTCAGTTGTGAATTAGTTTATAACTGGAACAGAAGGACTTTAGGTATAGGGTTTTTTCTTCAAAGAGATGGTTTCGTCCCTGGGGAGGTAAGTTCACTTTGATTCCACACAACGGCACATTACTGATTTAAAACACACACAACCTCATACAATTAACCTCTCTGTAAGGAGAGAATATGTTGATACACCTAATCTTTAAAAATAAAAGAATAGGTTATAAATACCTTCCCAGATTAAACTAGATGTTTATATTCTGAAAATAGTATATCTGTTCTATTTTATTAGGAGGGTGGTTTACAAACTAAGTTACGTACAACTTACAAACAATAATTTGCGAATTGAAATCTTTATTCTAAAACCTAGAGAAGTATTTTGAGAAGCAATATTAGAAAGGGTTAATAGTTTAGAGGAGGTCGGCCTCATCCTAGGATGAGGGGGCTCTGATAAAATAGACACTTTTCAACACAGTGGTATATATTGAATATTATACTTTTGATAAATGTAAAACTCAGGTGGTAAAGAGGGTAAATCCAGCGCTATTAAACAAAGAGGACGGGGTTTGCGTCTCTTGTAGGAACAGTGGTGAGCGGAGAGTCGTCTTTATGAAGGAATAATAGACAATTTAAGCATTGTGCTACAAGTTGGTTAATATGGGTTTGATAGGACATAACTAATAAACCTTTTGATACTAGCTTTTCATTTAGATTAGACCTTTTCAAGTCGAAATCGTATTAATGCAAATGAAGGCCCTATAACATTTCTACAGCACCATAAATGTGCCAGTTTCACCCTGGTGTGGTGACAATGACCGATGGGTTTTAATCAACTTAAAAACTGTAAATTTTGCTCAGGACAGGCGTCCAGCTGGGGCCATATACATTGTGAATGACGTCACCCATTGTCATCCAATCAAGTACATGAAAGCTTTGTCCTTCTCCGACCTTTCTAAATGCATTAGAATTTCACACACACACACACACACACACACACACACACACACACACACTCACACACACACGTACACTCATACACACACACACATGTCGCTCTTGCACACACACACACATGTCGCTCGCACACACACTCAAACACACACACACACATACACACACACACTCCCCCCCACTCACACACAAACTCACACAAACACACACCCCCCTCCCCCCCCCCCCCACACACACACACACACACACCCTCTACTCCTTTAAGACTTAGCCTATTCTTTTTTGTCTCATACAATTGGTGTTACACGTTTTTTTTTTTTTTTTCTTCTTCTAGTTACAGTTGACCCTATGACCAAGCAGGACACACACTGAGAGATACACTGTGAACACACACGCCGACATACACACACACACACACACACACACACACACACACACACACACACACACACACTGTGAACCGGGCTATTGTCTTCTGCTTTTTCGCATGATGGGAAACACAGCATGCTATTAGCGACGGCTATGGTTTGAATGGCCGGCTCACAAAGCCATTCCCGCGGTGCCTGTGTGTTTCTAATGCTCAATCTGAGGTTCACATTTCTTATGTTAGCAGCGAGCCAATATATCTTCATATAATATTAAAGGGGGTTATGGTGGGGGGGGGCTGTATTTAATATGACCTTAAATCCACTATGATCACGCTGTTGTTGTAGCAATAGCAACCGCAGAGCTATTGACTCAGTATATCTCTCTCTCTGCAGTGTGTGTGTGTGTGTGTGTGCGGGTGGGGGGGGGTGCATGTGTGTGTGGGGGGGGGGGGGTGTACGTATGTGTGGGTGCGTGAGTGTATGTGTGTGTATGTGAATGTGTTAGTGTATGTGTGGGTGTGCGTATGTGTGGGTGCGTGAGTGTATGTGTTAGTGTATGTGTGTGTGTGCCTGTGCCCGCCTGTGTGTGTGCGTGTGGTTGTGTGTGTGTGCCTGTGTGTGTGTTACGTGCATGACTGTCTGTTGCGTGCATGCCTGTGTGTGCATGCCTGTGTGTGTGTGTGTGTGTGTTGCGTGCCTGTGTGTGTGTGTGTGTGTGTGTGTGTGTGTGTGTGTGTGTGTGTGTGAGCATGCGTGTGTGTAAGTGGTGCGCCCTCCCGTTCACCTTCCCCCGGCTTGGGCTCAGAGTGTGTGTGACTCATATCCTCCACACTGTGACAGAAATAAAAGCCCTTGTACATTGTAATGTTAACCATTACGACAGCACAACGGATGGAGAACCAACAGCCTTGTTTTGTAAAGTTTGGCACGAGTACAGCCCTGTCTAGTCTATGCTATGTATGAAAGAGGGATTATGAGTGAAATGTTGATGATTTCATGATATAAAGTAGCATGTGGTTAATCCTACACAGATTAAAATAGACAGTCATTAATGTACAGGAAAATGCTTTTATGGGAAGGGTTTATAAGAACTGTATGAGAGATAGCATAATAGCATAGTATTTGTATGAGGACATGTGGTTAGGACTAGGCTACATAGTTTAAAATATACAGAAAGTCATGTACAGCAAAAGGCTAGGTTGTGGAAGGATTTTTAACTTTATTAGAGAAATAAATACTTCGAAACAGAAAAAGAGTGTATTTGAGTTTGAAGAAAATGGCTTTCTAAATACCATATATGATTTGTTAAGGGCATGTGGTTGCTACTACATACCGGTAGTTTAAAACAGACAGTAATCAATGTACAGAAAAGTACATTATGCACATAAGGTATGTATAGAAAGAGCTTGTGACGGAAAGATTTATAACATTTTTATAAGATAAATTCGTCAAAAAACAGACAAGACATTTTGAGTTTGAAGAGAAGCTCTTTCTAATTACCATATATGATTTGTTGAGAGCATGTGGCTAATGGATTGTGGTTTTAAACTAGGCCGTGATTATCGTACAGGGAAAGGCATGTTTGGAAAAAATGCAAAACCACACAATGGTAGATACAGATGTCATCCTAAACTATGTTGCTAATTACGGGCCATGACTAACGTGGAAGTTATTTTTTTAATGGGAGACCCTTTTTCCCAATATTACTTCCTTATTTTTTGTTTTGGTTTGATTTTTAAAGATTATTTTGGGGCATTTTTATGCTTTATTGGACAAGGTTAAATGGGTCAGAGAGGGGAATGACTTGCAGAGAACGACCCGGGCTGGATTCTAACCCGGGTCTGCTGTGAAGAGGACTCAGACCCTATTTTTTTTACCCATTATTTTAGTTGGCTTGTCATTATTTATTTATTCTCAGAAATGGTTTTCAAAAGCAACTGAAGACCTGTCTCTTTTTATATCTGACTTTTTCGATCTCTGTCTTAACAAAATCATTTTTTTGTCAAAATCAGTGAATATCTCCTCACAATTCGTTACCTCTCCGTACTGTGTGTGTGTGTGTGTGTGTGTGTGTGTGTGTGTGTGTGTGTGTGTGTGTGTGTGTGTGTGTGTGTGTGTGTGTGCTGAAAAAAAATCCAGTGTTAATACCCAGCCTAGCGTGGGCCCACTTTTGTTGACATTCCCTTTGTTTATGTACCAGTTTACAGAGCCTAGGCTTTTTATTAATAATTCTGACAACATTTCTCCCAAATTCCAAGTATAACCGTCATCTATTCTAGACCATTTCTAATGTAGAGATGCCGATTTAAGACACATTTTGAGTGCTTTCCTAATTTTTTTCCAGAGCTGTATGCTATAACTTTGGTAACAGTGTGTAATATGACATCATCAAGAAAGTTCTACCAAGTTCTAGAATGCTCCCTGGGTAACCCCACCCCTTTGGAATATTAGGGACTTTAAGCAGCGGTGTTTTAGGGACGGCTACGGCGTCAGGGAAAGATTCCAACGGGCTCCACTATCACCTAGCAACACTTAGACCGGCTACTTGCTGCAGTTGGTGTAGCGCTCACAACGTCAAAAACCCCGTTCTGCCGTTGTAAACAGACGGACTACGGCTCCGACTCGCTCTGACTTCAGCGATAGGAGGTGATGACATAAATTCTCGAATGCTCAAAATTCTACTCGACCACCGTAGCCGTCCTCTCAACCGTCGTTGCTTAAAGTCCCTAATAACAGAAGCTACAGTGGTCTTCAAGGACAAGAACAATTCTAAATTTTAAACAATGCACCTGATGACATTCCAACTATGACACTTTCAAGATGGCAGCACTAGGCCTTGGTCCAAAATATGCAGAAATATGGACATATATGACACCCTTTCTGAGGGAAAAAATAATAATTCAAAACATTTTTGTCAGCTATTATGCACTAAATTAAATGTACTTATGGATATTATAATTACTTTCTACAAAATCTGCAAGGAAATATGACCCAACATTCTACACACTGCAGGTTTAAAGTTAAAATGTATTTAGTTGACTAATAAAATAAAATAAATTAATATAATTGTATTTCTCTGGAATCTTACAATGACCTCAGTGCATCTGTGGAGGGAGTTCCTTCAGTTGTCCTCATTTGACATATTTGGAAGTTTGCTCAGCCACAATGACAGGTGGCTGGGTGTGTGTGTGTGTGTGTGTGTGTGTGTGTGTGTGTGTGTGTGCTTGTGTGTGTGTGTCTGTCTGTGTGTGTGTGTGTGTGTGTGTGTGTGTGTGTGTGTGTGTGTGTGTGTGTGTGTGTGTGTGTGTGTGTGTGTGTGCTTGTGTGTGTGCTTGTGTGTGTGTGGGAGGGGGAGGTTGTGTTTCAGTCTTTCTATAACCTTCTATACATTGTCTTTCATATGACTTTCAAACTAAAACGCTTGGCATCTGAATCCGAATGCTTTTAATTTGAAACTGCAGCAATGACAGGAAATGATGCGTTGATATCAGACAAGACACTGACGTCAATGACAAAGCCAAATTGACCCTGCGTTCCAATCCCCATACTTTCATACTATTTAGTATGCCGGAAAAAGATTTAGGATGTCCCAATACATGCACGTCAATTGTAGTATGCCGAAAATACATAAATGCCCCACTAACTACAATAGCATTTTGGAGTATTCATATTTATTCTTGGCATTTCTCGACATAATGAAAAAAAATTTTCATTATCTGATTTTTTTTTTCTCCTGTGGCCCTAAAACTCTTCTGTACTTTAGTATGTAGTGTAGTAAAAAGAAAGAGTGTGTGATTTGGAACGCAGGGCGTGTTTAAAGTATTGTCTGATTATAATTGCTTAAAGGTGCACTACACAGTTTCAGAGGAGGGGGATTTGTTTTCATTCACAGAGCCTGCAGTTAGCTCACAAAACATATTTTCTCCATGTTTTTCTTAGCATTGAATAATTCTATCATCATAAATCAATAGTTATTTTGAGGAACCTGGAACCAAACGTAAGACTAGAATATGTTTGTAAACCAAACTGTGGGCCCTGCTGCTGTAAACAACAACAGTGAAACAGTAACTTTTCAGGAAGCTTTCTAACTTCAAACAGTGTTCCAGGGATCACCTTTTTCTGTGAGGAAAGTTTGTTTATTCAGATATGAGAATATACCTTAGAAAATGTTCAGTTCTCTGACACACCCAAAGTTACACATTGCACCTTTAATGTAGTATTAATGTCTGTGTTTGTACATATTTGTGTTTAATAAAGTTCTTGGAAAAGAAAATCCATGACGTAGCCCAGATTTAAAAACAGCAGTGCCCATATATATTTTCCATGATGTATTACGTGTTGCAAGCTCTGTGTGTGTGTGTGTGTGTGTGTGTGTGTGTGTGTGTGTGTGTGTGTGTGTGTGTGTGTGTGTGTCTGTGTGTGTGTGTGCGTGTGCGTGTGCGTGTGTGTGTGTGTGTGTATGTGTGTGCGTGTGCGTGTGCGTGTGTGTGTGTGTGTGTGTGTGTTGCAAGCTCTCTCTTTATGAAGTGGAAGCAAAATTCAATCCCTACAAGTGCAGTGGAATACCCAACTCAACACATACCTGCCTTTGCTACATGTAAGCCATATCGTAAACAGCTATAAATATACAGGAAGGCACACAACAGATTGTATTGCAAAGATGTGTCGAAAACGTTACAATACATTAGGAATACAGCTAAAACACAAATATAAAAATAAATATTAAAATTGTACAGTTTCAAGGGAGGGGGATTTGTTTACATTCACAGAGTCTGCAGTTAGTTTACAAAACGTATTAATTCTACATGTAATTCTTAGTATTTAATAATTCTTATCGTCGTAAAAAAAATTGTTGAGGAACCTGGAACCAAACGTAAGACTAGAATATGTTTATAAACCAAACTGTGGGCCCTGCTGCTGTAAACAACAACAGTGAAACAGTAACTTTTCAGGAAGCTCTCTAACATCAAACAGTGTTCCAGGGATCACATTTCCCTGGGAGTACAGTGTGTTATGAGAATATACCTTAGAAAATGTTCACTTCTCTGACACACACAAAGTTACATAGTGCATTAAAAGTATAAAGAATGTTATATTTTTTTTAATTGGTGAATATTTTGTTTTCATGGTTTTTCAGACCATTTTACACTTAAAAAAACATTAAAAAACAAATATATTATTTTTGTTTTATATTATTTTTATTTTATCATAAAGCCACATGAACAAATGACAAAAACATTCTTAACATAAAAATCCAAAACTATTTTTACAGAAATACACTGAAAACCAATTTGGTGAAAATTGTGTTAACTTGGTTTTTCAGACCATTTTACACGCATAGATATAACCTACAACCTAAACTTATAATATATAATTAGGCAAGGCAAGGCCAATTTATTTCTATAGCACAATTCAGACACAAGGCCATTCAAAGTGCTTTACAGGGGCAAGATTAGAATACACAATACACATTAGAAAAGCGAATGAATAACATATTTAAAAGAGAATTAATAGAAATGGAACATTTAAATAAACAGAAACAGAAAAGTCTTCATTATAATAATTTGATATTAGAGATTTTTTTTTTTAACAGAAATACACTCACAAAACAGAGCATTCACCATGGCAGCAGCCTCCCTCCCCATACACACTGGAGACTGTTCCAACATGGACTCATTCAAATCACTTATCAAAACACACACCTCTTCAGATAAGCCTTCAGCCTATTGCAATATCACATGTCACCTGCTTTTAATATGCTGATTGTGTTGGTTTACTTGGTTTGGATATGCCCATTTCCTGGTGTGTGGTTGCCTTGGAAAGAGCTGCATGAATACAATGTATTCAAATTATTATTACAATATATGCAAACATGTCCCAGTGAAAACAACACAGAACAAACAGGCTGGTTAGTTTATTTTTTACATTTATTTATTATTATTATTATTATTATTTATGTATGTATGTACAGTATATGTGTGTGTGCTGTATATGCTACGTATGAATATATATGTTTTCTTTTATTCACACATTGGGTTAAATCCCTTACTTGGAATAAAAAAGAAACAATTTGGTTACAGAAAATTGGTTAAAAAATATTTTTTGTATATTGTATATTGTACTATATGGTAATAATATAAACAAAATAATGTCCAGGATAGCTGGTTTCACCTTGACAGGTTGTGCGCATGCGTCATTAATATGGAATCGGGCCAATAATATTAATCATCATCAAATACACATGACGCAGGCATTTTACTGTTTATCATTTCCCATGTGACCAAATATTTCATCCATATTTTCATAATATAAAACCACACAGGTTCCCTCCAGGGATTCTTCGCCATAGGGAAATGCCATAACATAAATGCATCCATGACAACAGCTACGCCATACTGTAGCCTACATGCAGCCTATATATCAGCGTCTCTTTTTACTGGTTGGTTTCACCTTGACGGGTTACTGGGTGCAGTACCATGCGCATCCAGTGGGGGCATTTTGGAGCATTTCCTCTTTGCAGTAAGCTGGTCTGTGTGCCGTGCAGCTGGGCCCATGTGTGTGTGTGTGTGTGTGTGTGTGTGTGTGTGTGTGTGTGTGTGTGTGTGTGTGTGTGTGTGTGTGTGTGTGTGTGTGTGTGTGTGTGTGTGTGCGTGTGAGGCAGAGAGAGAGAGAGAGAGAGAGAAGGAGAGAAGGAGGGAGGGAGGAGGCTTTGCTGTGTTGTATCATCTCGCCGGCACAGTCAGACCAGCAGCACCCGACAGACGCTCCTTTTCTTCGGTCTAAAATTGTCGCTCTTTCCGCCTCTCTCGCTCTGAACCTCCAAAGCTCCAGCCTCCAGCCATGGCGCTCAACATCCCCGGTGTGGCCGTTATGATGCTATTCTACCTACTGGTTTTGGGCATCGGCATATGGGCGTCCGTGAAATCTAAGAGAGAAGCCAAAAAGGGCCAAGGCGATAAGACTGAGATGGCTTTGCTAGGAAACAGGGGCATCAATCTAGTGGTGGGCATCTTCACAATGACAGGCGAGTACTACCTCATACCATACTGCGGTAGCCGGCGACATATTGTGGCCGGAAAGACCGTCTCATTTTCGGGGATTGCGTATGAATGTGAGGGGTAGGGGTATATGGATGGATGGATGTATGGTGTAAAATCATCAACTCGATTTGACGTTTTTTTTTTTTTTTTTTTTTTCATAATCGTGTGGTAGACTGTTGGTTGTTGGTTGAGGAAAGGAAACGTGCGTGCGCATGCTTCACAAACCGAACCAGTAATGTATTATCTCTTATTAAAAAACGGCGTAGGCTACACACGCTATAGACCCAGCCATAGGCTAACCGAATGGAATTTTACTAGCAATTTCTGATTAAATATGTTGATTTTTGAGATATCAATTGGTTAAATGCAAGTCGATGTCACGTTTTTTAAGCATGATTGTTAGATGAGGAAATGTGCGCATGCTTCGAAACGAAAGCCTACCAATTTTTTTTATTTAATTTTTTTATAACGTGGCATCTATGCTATAGGCAGTGACACCCCCAGTCGAGTCAAACGTAATATTACTAAGAACTGGATAATCATATGTGTGGGGTTCTTTTTCGGTCAATAATATCTAATGGTAGAGCTAGAGAAAGAAATGCACATTTTTAAGATTATGAATATTTTTTTATTCATAGGGACGGTTAAAAAAAAACAGAATAAATAATCTAGAAGAGGAAGACGGGCAAAAGGGGAACTTAACAATGGTTTGAAAGGAGCTGACTCGATATAAAATAAAGCAGGAAATGTAAAAGCCTCATGCCTGCCTGTCCCATTTCTATCATGCGTTTTTGATAGGTTAGCTAGTGACTCAGCTCAAATAATGGCGAGGTGAGGGGGGGGGGGTTAAAAAAATCTCAGCTTTCCTTTAAGATGTTTTAACGTAATTGACCATTAAATTTACAGTCGATTCCTATTCAAATTTAATTTCCTATTAAATAAACAGTAGGCTTGGTTTCCTGGTATCGACTTTCAGACACGTGCGGTACAGGCAGAGCAGTCTCTCTCTCTCTCTCTCTCTCCCCCTCCCTCCCTCCCTCTCTCTGGTGTGTGTCTCTCTCTCCCTCTCTGGTGTGTGTGTGTGAATATGTATGTCTCTCTCCCTGTGTGTGTGTGTGTGTGTGTGTGTGTGTGTGTGTGTGTGTGTGTGTGTGTGTGTGTGTGTGTGTATCACTCTCTCTATGACTGTATGTGTGTCTCTCTCTCTTGTGCGTGTGTCTATATATGTGTGTGTGTCTCTCTGTCTCTCACTCCCTCTCTTTCTTTCTCTCTCTAACTCTCTCTTTGTATATCTCTCTCTGTATATCTCTGTCTCTCACTCACCCCCCCCCCCTCTCTCTCTCTCTCTCTGTCTCTCTCTAACTCTCTCCCTCCCTCTCTCTGTGTTACAGCTACTTGGGTTGGTGGAGGCTTCATTGTGGGCACAGCCGAGGCAGTGTACAACCCCCAAATGGGTCTGATCTGGGCCGTCATGCCCATAGCAGCCACCCTATGCTTCATCATCGGTGAGAATTAAACTGTTAACGCTTTCCTTTTCACTTCACCCGTGTGTGTTATGGCGACACTAGTGCCCCCTTGAGGTTAAAATGCTTCATTTGCAAACCACACTTAAAGCCTTATAATTAGATCCATTTTTTTCCTATTGAGGGGAGATTGTCCTTAAAAGAACTGCAGACAGTTTGAGAGCAAAAATAGCACAAGATCAAAATAATAACGCATGCACGCACACACACACACACACACACACACACACACACACATACACACAGATAGAGAGAGACACACACTGACATATTCACATACACACACACACACACACACACACACACACACACACACACACACACACACACACACACACAGAAAAAACAAAAATAATCTCAATATTAGACGTGAACACCACAAAACTTTTTCACTTAAAGTTGCTACGAGGAGTTTTTGAATATTTCTGAAACAGTCTCATTTTTCCTCTGATGATCATAAATTACATGTAACAGCAAACGAGACCATCAGTGCAAAGAATGCTATTTTTATACAGTTATATTCATGCCTTTGCTCTGGTCGGAATCCCTCGCCAATTCAGACAAAACGATTTACGGCAGGCAGACGGGAAAAGCCCTGTGTTTATGAACGCTACTAAATCAAAGTTTGCTTTGCTTCACCATGGTCATATTACCATTACTAATCTGACATAGTCACATATAAATACATTACCTCATGGCCATGCATCCTGCCGTCAGTTATATAGCCCAACAAAAATCAATTTAATTTTCCTGATGCTTAGATGCATTATTTAAAACATGAAAAAAACTTAGGGGGGGGGGGGGGGTATTTTGTTCTCTCTTCTGTATTACCGCGTCTCTCGTTTCGTATTTGTGTAGAGTCGGTAAACTCCATCGGTGGCCTGTTGCTTTAAATATTGCCGCCATAAAGGATTATGGGATACCACTAAAGGATTAAAGGATGCATCTATCAAGGCTCCTTTCCTAAGCATTTTTAGAATTCGAATCACCTATCCGCCAAGTACAGCTGGGTCATCTCGTTAGGAAAGGAAATTTCCTATGCAAAAAAGAGAATCCGTAGAGGCCCTGGGAGGAACTAGAGACCTCATGGTTCCTGGGAGGAACCAGAGACCTCATGGTTACTGGGAGGAGGAGCCAGAGACCTCATGGTTACTGGGAGGAACCAGAGACCTCATGATTACTGGGAGGAGGAACCAGAGACCTCATGGTTACTGGGAGGAGGAACCAGAGACCTCATGGTTACTGGGAGGAGGAACCAGAGACCTCATGGTTACTGGGAGGAGAAACCAGAGACCTCATGGTTACTGGGACGAGCTGGGACGAGCCAGAGACCTCATGGTTACTGGGGGGAACCAGAGACCTCATGGTTACTGGGGGGAACCAGAGACCTCATGGTTACTGGGATGAGGAACCAGAGACCTCATGGTTACTAGGAGGAGGAACCAGAGACCTCATGGTTACTGGGAGGAGGAGCCAGAGACCTCATGGTTACTGGGAGGAACCAGAGACCTCATGGTTACTGGGAGGAACCATAGACCTCATGGTTACTGGGAGGAGGAACCATAGACCTCATGGTTACTGGGAGGAGGAACCAGAGACCTCATGGTTACTGGGAGGAGGAACCAGAGACCTCATGGTTACTGGGAGGAGGAACCAGAGACCTTATGGTTACTGGGAGGAGGAACCAGAGACCTCATGGTTACTGGGGGGAACCAGATACTCCATGGTTACTGGGGGGAGGAACCAGAGACCTCATGGTTACTGGGACCTCATGGTTACTGGGAGGAGGAACCAGAGACCTCATGGTTACTGGGAGGAGGAACCAGAGACCTCATGGTTACTGGGACCTCATGGTTACTGGGAGGAGGAACCAGAGACCTCATGGTTACTGGGAGGAGGAACCAGAGACCTCATGGTTACTGGGGGGAACCAGAGACCTCATGGTTACTGGGAGGAGGAACCAGAGACCTCATGGTTACTGGGAGGAGGAACCAGAGACCTCATGGTTACTGGGAGGAGGGACCAGATACCTCATGGTTACTGGGACCTCATGGTTACTGGGAGGAACCAGAGACCTCAGGGAGTAGGACACTCTTTCCTCTAGGCCATCCTACCATCGTTCAAATGGATAACTTACCCAAAGTAAAAGTGTTTATCCTTTTGTATGGTGGCCTGTTTAGGACAACTCAGACTCAAATCTACACTGCCCTAACTGGCTGAATTTGTCTTTAACTTAAAATAAATCTCTGGTTGACTTAAAATGGTTAGTTTTAAACGTTTACTTGGTGGAAATTCAAGTCTTATCTTTCTGTGTTTGTATTATCGGTCTAGTATTGAAGCAAGCAGCAGCAGTGCTATCTTAAAGGTCATGAACGACACTTATCACTACACAAAACTGTTTACAGGAAGCTGCTGGAAGAACGGCCTCCTGGGAAATGTAGGAAATCCCATTACTACAGTTAACATAAACAAGGGCTTGATTTTAAGAGTTAAGAGTTTTCCCTGAAATGAGAAATTCCCCTCAACCCCTTTAACCCTGAAATGCGTCATCAAGTTAGGACGTCTGTGACGGACAGTTTAGAAAGCTTACATTTAATTATGTCTGGAATTTTCTTCTTGGAAATGTAGTACTGGTAATATCCTTTTACTAATGTTAACATAAACATAGGCTGATTAGTAGTTGTCCCCTAAGAGTATATTCCAGCTCTTAGGTGCTATTTTTACTACTGAAATGCATAACACAAAGGCAGGCACAGGCACAGACACACACAGAGACAGACACACACACACACAGAGACAGACACACACACACACCGCCAGAGACACAGGCACAGACACACACAAACATACACATACACACATGTACACACACACAGACACGGCACGTACACACACACAGAGACAGACACACACAGACACGGCACGTACACACACACATACAGTTACAAATTTGTGACGTCCAAGGTAGTACAATAACAACACTTAAAATAACTTCTTGAATATGAAAACTTGGGAAGTTGTTTTTGATATATTGTGAAATCATGGATAACTATGTTCCATACACACAAACACACACACACACACACACAAAGACGCGCACACACACCAACATACACACACCGACAGACTCACACACACACACACACACTCCCACACACACACACACTCTCCCAATGCCTGGAGATTAGCAGAGGAAAGCAACATTCCTTTTCCGCATGGAGATCACATGAGAAAAGAAAGAGATTTATCCTCTTAAACCTAATGAATGTGGTAACACTGCCCACAGTGACGACCTCACTTTGACACACACACACACACACACACACACACACACACACACACACACACACACACACACACACACACACACACACACACACAAACACAGGGTTTATCTATTAGCCAGCCTTTTTAGGAATAAACATAACATTTACATTAAAGCCCCTGTTACTGTAAACCCAAATCCACAATAGCCTTTTAACTAACTCTGTAATGTTGGGAGTTAGTTGCATGCTAGTAAAGCATCTGAAAAGAGTTATAGGCATATTTATCAATCCAAATTAATCATTTAAAGGTGCTACGAGGAACTTTCAGTTTGTGTTGATTCTTGCACCCCCTTTTGGAAAAAAAACTGTAGTGTTTTTTTAACACGCCAGCTGTAGTTCCTGGGTGAGCGTATATACAGTATACCCATGACAAAGGCATTAGAAAAACTATATAAAAATAGCATTCTTTGCACTGATGGGTCTCGTTTGCTGTTACATGTCTTTTATGATCATCAGAGGGAAAAATTAGACTGTTTCAGAAATATTTAGAAGTTCCTCGTAGCTACTGAAAACAAGGGACACAGCCTAGGCTCTGTAAAGTTGTATGTAAGTTCCTTGTAGCAACTTTTAAGGCAAACCCAACTCTGATATCATATATTGATTTTAGACTATTTCAGAGCAGGTTTTACAGAAGCTTTTCTTTCAAAGGTTTTTTTTATTAAATCGCAAAGTAGCGAAACAACTGCAGTACAATGGATTATACATTTTTTCCCCTTTCCCCCCCCCCCCCGAACATACCCCACCCATATCCCACCCTCGCACCCAATCACAAACAATCCTGCACCAAGAAATCAGCACAAAAAACAATACATAATGTTAAAAATAGCAGAAACTAAACAAAAACAAACAACCAATATGAAACAAAAAACAAAGAAATAAAATGAAATCAAATAAAAGAGGGGAGGGGGGAGCTACTCTTCAACTACTGTGGTCGGTTTCTCAAAATAGCTTAGGAAGGGGCGCCATATTTTATGAAATTTAGTCTCAGATCCCTGGGTAGTGCCTACAGAAGCTTTTAGTTGATAAACAGCAGACGCAGCGTTTCACATATTTGCACTGAGTGTGTTTCTTAAAATGTTCAGTTTCTATATGGATCACGAGACGGCGTGAATCAGAGCTCACCACTTCTGCTGAACCATTTCCTGTAATCTAGTCTGAACCTTTGAAAAGGGGGATTTCTAAAAGGTTAATATAGTTAAAGGAATATTTGAAGGTGCTACGAGGAACTTTGAAATGTTTCTGAAACAGTCTTGGTCTCTGATGGTGATGAATTACATGTAACAGCAAACGAGACCATTCAGTGCTAAAGAATGCTATTTGTATGTAGTTTTTCTTGTTTCCTTTGCCCACCATAGATAGCAACATGCCTGTTTACAGAGCCTAGGCTGTGTATTAACATCAGATCAGCACACACACACACACACACACACACAGTAAACATACAGGTAGCGGATCGTGAGGAGATATTCACTACATTTAGACAAAATCTGAGTTTGACAACAAGCGTTCTCCAGAATCACTGACTCCACCTTTAAAGCAGCACTAATGTGATTTTATTTTATTTTTGTTACTTCATGTTGTATTGAATTCTCTTTATTGATATTTTGGGTCATTCTAGTGTTTAGTACATTACATTCCCCTACGGGCACAGACAAACTTGCCATGACCCTGACTGTTAAATGATTAATACAGTAACTGTCTAGCCCAATGCACTCAGAATGCTCTTATAATTTGCTTCCATAACATGTCTTCTTTCACTCTAGTATATTTTATTATGACTATAGTATTTATGTGTTTTTTTCTTTTTTTTTTTTTTACTAAACCTTGTCTGTTTGCGTCTGTATATTTCTCTTAGACAACCATCTTTAACGGACATTATCTCAACATTCGTTTTTTTTTCAATACTCTGAACCAAATAGCTCAACTTCTAAAGCACTTTACATCAACTAAACTTTCCATAATCATTCTCAGCACTATTCTGAAGGTTATTACAGAAGAAATTGTTCATATGTTGTTAATTGTCTGATTTATGATAGTAAATTTTGAGATGTTGTCTATGTTGCTCCCCTAACAAGTCATCTTTCACACTAGTATAAATCAAAGGTCCAAAATGTACATTTAAGGTGTTTAAAAAATCATTCTTAGCACTATTCAGAAGGTTATTAAATCAGGCCTTGTTCATATATTGTTAACTGTCTGATTTACGACACAAATTTCACCTAAAAAAAATGCAGAAAATGTCCAATATACTTGTTTTGACCCCAAATGTGACGACAAATAACTACTAAATTCAAATGTATTCTTACCAATGTACTAAATCATAACCTTCGGAATAGTGCTAAGAATGATAATGGAAAGTGTAGTTGATTTAAGTGCTTTAGAAGTTGAGATTTCTGGTTCAGAGTATTGCATTTTTTTTTTTAGAGAATGGCCGTTAAAGATGGTTGTATAGGAGAAATAAACAGTACAATGTCCTATATACCCTTGCTTTGAACCCGAATGTAACGACAAATAACTACTGAATCCAATTTACTCTTTCCAATGTACTAAATCATTGTCTGTGTCTCTGTCCCGTTATCGAGGTGGCCTGTTTTTCGCGGGGCCGATGCGGGACAATAAATACGTGACCATGATGGATCCCTTCCACATCAAATATGGGAAAGTGCCGACGGCTGCTCTCTCTGCCGCTTCACTGATATCAGAGATAATGTGGGTGACAGGAACACTCATAGGATTAGGTAAGAATTTGTCTGTGTGTGTGTGGATGTGGGCGCGTGTGTGTGTGTGTGTGCATGGGTGTGTGTGTGTGTGTGTGTGTGTGTGTGTGTGTGTGTGTGTGTGTGTGGATGTGGGCTTGTGTGTGTGTGTGTGTGTGTGTGTGTGTGTGTGTGTGTGTGGATGTGGGCTTGTGTGTGTGACTGTATCTGTGTGTGTGTGTGCATGGGTGTGTGTGTGTGTGTGGGGGGGGGGGGGGGTGGATGAGGGTGTGTGTGTGTGGATGTGGGCTTATGTGTACAGTTTGTGTGTTGGTGTGTGTGTGTGTGCGTGGGGGGTGTTTGTGTGTGGGTGTGTGTGTGCGTGTCTATTTTCCTGTCTGTATGTGTGACTCAGTCTGTGTGTGTACAGTTTGTGTGTTGGTGTGTGATAGTGTTTGTGTGTGTTTCTCAGTGTGTGTGTGTCTATGTGTATTAGTGTTTGTCTGCGTGTGACTGTATCTGTGTGTGTGTGCATGGGTGTGATTCTGTGTGTGTGTGTGTGTGTGTGTTTCTCAGTGTGTTTTTTCCTGTCATAGTGTGTGTGTGTGTGTGTGTTCGTTCGTTTTCCTATGTGTGTGTGTGTGTGTGTCTCTTCCTGTGTGTGTGTGTGTGTGTGTCTCTTCCTGTGATAGTGTGAGTTTCTCTGTGTGTGTGTGTATGACTGTATATATGTGTGTGTGTGTGTGTCTCTCTCTGTGTATGACTGTAAGTGTGTGTGTGTGTGTGTGTGTGTGTGTGTGTGTGTGTGTGTGTGTGTGTGTGTGTGTGTGCGTGCGCGGGTGTGATGTATCTGATACGTTTGGTGTTGACTCTGGCAGCATAGCAGCTGTCCAATGCCTAGGTGTGGAGTGAAATACAAGCCTTTGTCTAATTGTACGAGCAGTCTGAAATAACCCTCGACGGTTCACACAACCCGTAATATACGGTACGCTAGCAAATAAACAAATGTCTGCACTATAATAATCAAATACTCTTGGTTAGGGATGGGCATATGAGAAGTCTATTTTTAATACTGTACTTAGACTGGCATTTATTCCTCGATAGGGAGATCAAGTTTTATAAATCTATTTTCGGAGCACAAAGCATATGTTAGTAGGATTAACTATCCACGTCACACATACAGTAACCCACCCAATGTCATACTCGATCCAAATAATTACTGACAGGCCTAGCTGTGTTCCAGTCCCCATACTATCTACTATTTAGTATGGTAGAAGAAAGATTTAGAATACGCCAATTCTTGTGGTCAGATTTAGGATGGTTAGAAATACCCGGATGTCTACTAGATCCGGCCAAGATTTTTAGTGTTGAAATCAGCATGCTATTTGGGCGATTCTGACCCACAAGCCAGTGCGCACCGGAAGTGACGTCACATCGACGGAGCCTCCGTATGAAAACAAACGGGGATGCGACGGATATAAAAGCAAGAGGGAAAGTCAAGGCGCAATGTTATGATGAAATAAATAAGTAAAAGTATGTCCCAATTGTAGCACACTGCATCCTAACTAGATTATTTTTATGATGAGATGTAGTATGTAGAAAAGAAAAAAGAAAAAGTATGAGATTTGGAACGCAGGGTCATTGTTCAAAAACCCCAGTAAAATTCCTCTCCCCTTGTGATGTCGCAAGGCAAGAAGCCAATACATATTGGTCACACACTCACACACACACACACACACTCACTCACTCACTCACTCACTCACTCACTCACTCACTCACTCACTCACTCACTCACTCACTCACTCACTCACTCACTCACTCTCACACACACACACACACACAATATTGAGTTCATTTGAAACGGGAACCACTCAAGAGATCGATTTCTCCCACACCCATCCCTACCTACGCATTGAAACAATACACTTTACTTCTTCTGTATTTGATATTTTATCTCTTATCGCTTTTCTATTCTATTGTGTGTAACTTAATGTAGCAGTGAATGCAGCCCATTCCCGTTATCAGGGTGTTTTTATTAGCTTAGCACAGATAGCAAGTCCATATCAATATAGTATGTGCGTCACCAGGTAAGTATTAGGAAATTAAGGCAATAAAGAAATGGTTAAGGTGTGTTTGAGGGAATTTAGAAAACGGTGTGTCTCCATTGAGAAGTTTGTTCACAAGAATTTTTCAGTGCTAAGTAAATATCACCCTTTTAAAAACCTATTTAAGATGATCATATAAAAAAAAATATATATATATATATATTTGTATTGATTATTATATTATGATATATACAGTCTAAGAAAAATACTTAGCTATAAACTGAACAACTAATTTGATGATGTCTGTCCATCTAACATCAAATCATTTGGTAACACTTTATAATAACTATCCGTTGTAACTTGTTAATAGATCATTAGTAAACTCTTAATTAATGATTATTAATGATTTGTTAAGTGTTTGTTAGCAGTTTGTTAAGGATTTATAACAATGGTAGATAGTTAATAGCTTAATAATTGAATCAGTTCATCAGGGAGGTAATCCGAGATACCGACGAGGCTGAAATAGGCTATAGACTATACACAGTGCATGGGCAACTGAGGGCAGCCCCATTTTCAAATATTTTTAAATAAACTCAATACACACTGTGCATGCCATGGACTTGAACGTGACGTGATCAGTTAATCTCGGATTACCTCCCAGATGAACTGATTCAATTATTAAGATATTAACTATCTACCATTGTTATAAATCCTTAACAAACTGCTAACAAACACTTAACAAATCATTAATAATCATTAATTAAGAGTTTACTAATGATCTATTAACAAGTTACAACGGATAGTTATTATAAAGTGTTACCAATCATTTCTTTATAATTTGAGCATAATTTTAAAAACCTATTAAAGGTATTTGTATAAAAAGAAATGCTGATATATTTTTATTGGATATTATATTATGATATATACAGTATTAGGAAAAATACTCGGCTATATAAAAAAACTACTCTTTTGATGATGCTTTTCCATCTAAGGTCAAATCATTACTTCATATTTTGAGCCTATATTTATTTCCTGGCCTTTGTGTGGTGCACGCTGTACTAAGTGGTGTCAATCATATCAGGTACATTGATAAGAGACTGTGCCATTTGAGAGTAGACATAGCAGGAAAAAACATTTAAATAAACTGGTACATTTTGGGATTTTTTTGTCTATTTTGCTTCCTTAACATGTCTTCTGTCATACTAGTATAAATTAAAGGTCCAACATGTACATTCAGGTGTTTATTTGACTAAACCTTGTCTGTTTGCGTCTGTATATTTCTCCTATACAACCATCTTTAACGGACATTATCTCAACATTAGTTTTTTTTTCAATACTCTGAACCAGAAATCGCAACTTCTAAAGCACTTACATCAACTAAACTTTCCATAATCATTCTCAGCACTATTCTGAAGGTTATTACAGAAGGATTTGTTCATATGTTGTTAATTGTCTGATTTATGAGACAATTTGTTCTTTAAAAAACATGCCTAAAAATAAACCTACTAACGTGTGTCTGTCTGTCTGTCTGTCTGTCTGTCTGTCTGTCTGTCTGTCTGTCTGTCTGTGTCATTTTTTAACAGGTGTGACCATGAGTGTGATCCTGGATCTGTCCTACACTGTAAGCATCTGGATCTCAGCTGCTGTGGCGATCACATACACTCTGATGGGAGGCCTCTACTCGGTGGCCTACACTGACGTCATTCAGCTCATCCTCATATTCATCAGCTTGGTGAGTTTTTATTTTATTTAATTTTTTTAAACTTTTATTTATACAGGTAAATCCCATTGAGACCGGAGACTCTTTTTCAAGGGAG
Source organism: Hyperoplus immaculatus (assembly GCA_949357725.1). Lineage (NCBI taxonomy): Eukaryota > Metazoa > Chordata > Actinopteri > Uranoscopiformes > Ammodytidae > Hyperoplus > Hyperoplus immaculatus. Next base: position 30,241,383 of record OX442358.1, on the reverse strand, counting down.
ACCTGTTCTCATTTACACGTTACCATTCACACGAGTCATTCGACATTCACACGAGGCAAGGTGGGTAAAGTGTCTTACCCCATCATGACACAAGTAGCAGGGAATCCAACCTCCAACCCTTTGATCATTGGCCGACCCGCTCTACCACCTGAGCCACAGTCGCTCCCGATTGAAAAGGGTCACTATGTAGTTTCAGAGGAGGGAGGGGGATTTGTTTACATACACAGAGCCTGCAGTTAGTTTACAACACATATTTACTCTACATGTAATTTGTAATTCTATCATCATAAATCAAATCAAAAATAATTTTTTGGCACTTACATTTAAAAATATGTCTGTAAACAACAACAGTGAATCGGTAACTTCTTCAGGAAGCTTTCTAACTGCTAACAGTGTTCCAGGGATCACATTTTCCCATGAGAAATTGTTGTTTATAAGTTATGAGAATATTGACCTACATTAGAAAAAAACATGTTTACTTCCCTGACACAACCAGAGTTACACAGTGTGGTCTGGCATTTCTCCAGAAATGTAAAATCACACTTAACATGGAGAGTCTATGCGGCAGTTGGTTGGACACCATTTTGTTTGGACACTCCTAGCTCCCAATATATAGGTCTGTTTGTGTCCATAGTGACATGCATGCGACCGGCACAATATTATCTACATTTTAATCCAACAATTATCCATGTGGGGTTAGGTTTGTGTGAGTGAGAGGGCGTTGAAAAGTGAGTTTGTGGTTTATTTTTCACAAATTCTACACTCTAACGGCCTCCACACACATCCTACCTCTACTGCGCGTCTACCTCGCGTCTGTGTCTGACTTTTTGTCACTGACCGTGTAATCAACCTAGAGCGGGCACACATCCAACCTCAGACGCACTGCTGAGGCACGTCGGAGGCACGTCTGCAGCGACGCTCCCCTTGACCTTTTTTCTGAGAGCCGCGCGTCTCTCTCGGGTCTCTCTGCTTTAACTGATAGAGAAATACTCTGCTGAGAGTCATATTGACTTCATACCGCCAGCTTTCACTGTAGTTTCACCATTTCCTGGTGTGTCCCTTTCAAAATAAAACTTCCAACAAGCGAAAATGACAAAAAATAAAAAAAAAGGCAATGGGGCGCACGGATTACTGTCCAGACTCAATATTAGACTCAATATAAATCATATGCATCATAAATTACACAAAATAACTTAATTTTTAATGAGAATTATCTATGAAAACTCTATGTTTTGGTGAGACATTCCATGTGTGTCCGAGAGACGCAGCAGTAAGGTAAGGCGACGCGCTCCAGAGGTAGACTCAGGATGTGTGCAGAGGCCGTAACTGTTGGGCCTCCATGAACATTCCGTCCCATCCGCTTTCATTGTAAAATCTGAGCTGTTAGTTATTTTCCTATATCTTAATAATATTACCCATTTAGTTTTCTTGGTTGTCAGGGATTTTAGAACAAAACATTGGAGGCAACAGTTTAGCAGAGTTAGGACTTATGTACAGTGGCTTGAAAAAGTATTCTTACCCCTTGAACTTTTCCACATTTTGTCACATCACAACCACACACACATGTACATTTATTTTATTGGGGTTTCATGTGAAAGACCAACACACAGTGAGAGACCAACACACAGTGATAGACCAACACACAGTGATACACCAACACACAGTGAGAGACCAACACACAGTGATAGACCAACACACAGTGATACACCAACACACAGTGAGAGACCAACACACAGTGATACACCAACACACAGTGATACACCAACACACAGTGAGAGACCAACACACAGTGATACACCAACACACAGTGAGAGACCAACACACAGTGATACACCAACACACAGTGAGAGACCAACACACAGTGATAGACCAACACACAGTGATAGACCAACACACAGTGGCGCATAATTTTTAAAGAGGACCTATTATACTACTTTTCTGGTCTTAATTTCTTGTTTTACACTGCTATAGAGCAACCTGACACGAATCACATCACAAAAAACTATGTAGATTTTCGGGAAGCTTTTTCTCTTATTTTGGCGATCCAGCACGTCCTGTCAACACTTGAGTGTGTGTGCTTCGGCAATCTCCGCTCCCTCCGCCTGTGCATCGGCCATCTCCGCTACCCTCCCCCCCCCCCCCTCCTGCAAACCCCACTCCGTTGTGATTGGTTACCTTCCTTCCGGAACACTTTCAGTGGCGGGAAGCGCGAGCATGGACCTATAAGGGCGCGAGGCAGACGCGAACAGGGAAGTGACAGCATTACCATACATGGAAACATCCGCGTGGTGAAGTCACGAAGTTTTATGCGACGTCACGAATTATGAAAGGGTAGACCGCTTTGAACACGTGACTTCTCGACTGGCTAGAATAGTGTTTAGTGCTCGGCACAGACACCCCAGACGGTCAGCAGGGAATACGTCGAAATGCATGTAAGTCATTATTTGATAATTTAGTATGGTTAAGCATGACTATGAATCATCATAACAACGTTTATAGGTCATAAAAGTCAAAAAGCATCATAGGTCCTCTTTAAGTGGAATGAAAATACAATATGATTTACAATTTTTTTTTATAAATAAAAAACTGAAAAGTGTGGCGTGCAAAAGTATTCAGCCCCCCGGAGTAAACACGTTGTGGAACCACCTCTCACTGCAATTACAGCTCCAAGTCTATGTGGGTTTGTCTCTATCAGCTTTGTACATCTACAGGCTGACATTTTTAAAATAGCTCAAGCTTCAGATTTAGCATCAGATTGGATGGAGAGCATCTGTCAACAGGAATTTTCAAGTCTTTCCAGATATTCTCAATTGTTTTTAGGTCTGGACTTTGACTGGGCCATTCTAACACATGACTATGCTTTGATCTAAACCATTCCATTGAAGATATGGCTGTATGTTTAGGGTAGGGTGTGTGTGTGTGTGTGTGTGTGTGTGTGTGTGTGGTTGTTACGTGACAAAATGTGGAAAAGTTCAAGGGGTATGAATACTTTTTCAAGCCACTGCAGGGCTGTACGCTTATTTTTTTAGGTGGTAGCACTGGTGCTAGCAAGCAAATAAGTTCAGTAGCACAAAAATAAATTTGGTAGCACACAAAGTATGATCGAAAACTTGCATAACCTTAACCCTTACATTTCGCTCTAATTACCTTTGAGCCTGTCATCTTGGTCTCATTTGAGATTCTCAATTAATATTATATCCTAGTGTGTACAGTAATAATTATGGAAAAATTAATAGGGGTGCACTGATTGCAATTTAGAAAAAATAATCTAACCTGCCAATTGCAATTTTTTGCCGATTCAGAATTATTATTATTATAATGTCCTTCTGTTAATTAAAACCAAACTTTAAAACATTAAACATAGCCTATTAAATAAATAAGTATACATATTGGTACAATTTAGGATGAATTAAATAGGTTGTTGTTAATGTGTTGGGAGTAGCTTTTCAGTGGCTTATTTAAAACTTTGTTTAAATAGACAAGGCTACTGTTGACTGCTCGCTGCAGCTGAAGGAGTTGCCTTTCAAGCTAGAAAAAAGCGCTAACTTTCTGATCTTACCGGCTTCAAAATAAAAGTCAACTCACGTTTGGCTAGTAACAGGCTTTTAATGTGAAGGCGCACAGGAAATGTTCTGTTTGTACATGCGCTAACTTAACTGCGGTAATGTGCCGTCTCCTTCCGGTAATTGCCGTTGGTGAAGTTTTTATACCTAGAATCGCTGCACGAGCACAGATCCCGAGGACACATATCTTTCACCAGCCAAAGTGGAGGGTGGACTCAATAACTTACTTGCCTAAGACTCATTTACCCCCATTTGGAGAGTGTTAATGTAGAGCACTCTAAGCAGTGTTGTGCAGCACTCCTCTGTGTTTCAAAGACAGCCTCTCCTCATTAGCAAGCTGTCGCACGAGTGCGAATGGATTTGTATTCATCATTCATCATCAATTTCAGTAGCAAATGCGATCAAAACTGTCGCACTCTACAGCCCTGCACTGTATGTGCTTGATTTCTGAGAAGAATTGGATAATATGATATAACCTTTATTTAATAACCAGGTTAGGCTCAATGGGATTCAAATCCCTTTTCCAGTGGAGACCTGGCCAAGAAAAAGAGACCGTTATAGCCACAACATAACACTCGCATTGAGACCAATACATCTAAAGGTGCACTATTCGGGTTTCAAGGGAGGTGGATTTGTTTACATTCAAAGAGCCTGCAGTTAGTTGACAAAACATATGTTTTAAATCAAATCAGTTTTATTTGTATAGCCCAAAATCACAAACACATTTGTCTCAGTGGGCTTTACATTCCATACAATATGATACAATATGACACCCTGCCCTTACACCCTTAGCTCGGCTGAGAAAACTCCCAGTAAAAACCCTTTACCGGGAATAAAAAATTTAAGAAATCTCAGGGAGAGTCGACAGAGTAAGGGATCCCTCTCCCAGGACGGACATGCTGCAATAGATGTCATAAGTAGAGAAAATCACGAAGGAATTTGATCATTGGATTACATGGTAATACTAAAGTAAAGTGCAAATAGTGTGGATGCAGGAAGACTTCAGATGCTGCCAGAGGATCCACACCGTCTCGTCTCCACAGGGAAAACTAAGGTTTCCATCGCCAGAACTACTACACGTAATTCTTAGTATGGAATTACTGTATCATCACAAATCAAAAGTAAAATATTTTGGGGCACCTGGAACCAAACTTAAAGCTGGGGTGGAGGATTTGGGGAGAAAATGGCAGTTGGGATAGAGATTTGAATCGAAATACCTCAACCTCTCCACTTGTTCTCTTTGGTCCCTCCCTGACACGCTCTACACCAACAAAGTCGTGCCAAAGTGAATGGACAGTCCCAACAGCCAATAAGAAAAGAGAATCGGAGCCTCACTCTGATTGGTCAAAGTGTACAGCTCATGTTAACTTTGACCAATCAGAAATCACATACCCCAGCTTTAAGACTAGAATATGTTTGTAAACCAAACTGTGGGCCCTGCTGCTGTAAACAGTGAAACAGTAACTTTTCAGGAAGCTTTCTAACTTCAAACAGTGTTCCAGGGATCACATTTTCCCTGTGAGGAAAGATTGTTTATTCAGTTATGAGAATATACCTTAGAGAATGTTTAACTTCTCTGACACACCCAAAGTTACACACTGCAGCTTTTGGATAAAAATGCATTGAAGACATAAATAAAATACAGTGAAATGATTGATTAGAACATTGTCAGTTGTCCAATAAACTGTTAAAGCTCTTTTCAACGGCTTTAAACTTCACTGTAAGTCACTAGATTGTGAAGTCTGAGCTCATGTTGCAGGTCATTCCAGGAAAAGGGTTCCAGAGAACTTAAAGGCCTTCTTACTAGGGGGTTTGGGACGTATCCAATATTTTCTGATCCCTCTGTCTGAATCTTTCTCCAAATTCTCCCACGGTGCACAGCATTACGGTCGGGGTAAAACCTAGTCTAGCCTATTTGTTATAGCTTCATTGCCTAACACTTGCAACACTACATTTTACAAGATTACATTGAACTAATCACCATGCAGCTAAATTTGCCAAAATACTCAAAATAATTGATTTTTACTGAACAGTCCTTGAACACATCACAGTGTCACTCAATACAAACAGTGTTACAAATATAAGAAACCAACAAAAATACTGCATGTAATTTACTTATAAAATATTTAAGGATTCATTCTTCTATTTAAAGGTGCATTGAAGGAACTTTCACTTTGTGTTAATACTTGCACAAAAGCGGTATTTTTTTTTACTACGCCAGCTGTTGTTCCTGGGGTGAGCTTATACCCCATGACAAAGGCATTAAGAAAAACGTTATAAAAATAGCATTCTTTGCACTGATGTTCTCGTTTGCTGTTACATGTAATTTATAATCATCAGAGGAAAAAATTAAGACTGTTTCAGAAATATTTAAAAGTTCCTTGTAGCAGGTTTAAGATGCTATACACAATGATGCAGTAGTTTTTAGGGGAACCAACTGGTACGCGTCGGCCATTTTGTCGCATAGTGAGTATGAGCTCCTAGTCTAAATGGCTTTGTCCTTTTTTGACAGGTTATCCATTTGACAAATTAGGAGAGTTTTGTCATCACTTTTATAGCGTCTTCTAACAAAGGCATTGGTGTTGCTGCTTCTCGCACGCACACACTCAGTCACGCACTCTCTCTCTCTCTCTCTCTATCTCTATCTCTATCTCTATCTCTATCTCTCCCTCTCTCTCTCTCTCTCCGAAAATGCACCGATCAGATTACAGAGCATTTTTTACATTTTTTTTTTTTTTTTTTTTTTTCATGAAGGAATACCGTTGCTATTTATAAACCCCCCGGGGTACGCACTCACCGCCAGAGCCTACTTCCACCAGCTCTGTCATTAGCACAATGTCTTGACTCCAGCACATATTTCCTGGAAGGTGAATCGCCCTGAGACCTAGAGCCTGTCCGTAATAAAGGGCAAGGCGAGTTCATTTCTATAGCTCAATTCAGGCCACTCAAAGTGCTTTACAGGGTCATGAAATACACCAAGATTAAAATATATCAAGTATACAGTATCTCACAAAAGTGAGTACACCCCTAACATTTCTTCAAATATTTCATTATATCTTTCCATGCGACAACACTGAATAAATGACACTTTGATACAATGTCAAGTAGTCAGTGTACAGCTTGTATAACAGTGTAAATTTACTGTCCCCTCAAAATAAGTCGACACACAGCCATTAATGTCTAAACTGCTGGCAACAAAAGTGAGTACACCCCTAAGAAAAAATGTCCAAATTGGGCCCAAAGTGTCAATATTTTGTTTTGCCATCATTATTTTCTAGCACTGCCTTAACCCTCTTGGGCATGGAGTTAACTAGAGCTTCACAGGTTGCAACTGGAACCCTCTTCTACCCATTCATGACGACATCAAGGAGCTGGTGGATATTAGAGTCCTTGCGCTCCTCCATCTCCCGTTTTAGGATGCCCCAAATATGCTCAATAGGGTTTAAGACTGGAGACATGCTTGGCCAGTCCATAACCTTTACCCTCAGCTTCTTTAACAAGCCAGTGGTCGTTCGGAGGGGTGTTTGGGGTCGTTATCATGTTGCAGTACTGCCCTGCGGCCCAGTATATGAAGGGAGGGGATCATGCTCTGCTTCAGTATGTCACAGTACATGTTAGAATTCAATGAACTGTAGATCCCCAGTGCTGGCAGCACTCATGCAGCCCCAGACCATGACACTCCAACCACCATGCTTGACTCTAGGCAAGACACACTTGTCTTTGTACTCCTCACCTGGTTGCCGCTCCACACTCTTAACACCATCTGAACCAAATAAATGTATTTTGGTCTCATCAGACCACAGGACATGGTTGCAGTAATCCATGTCCGTAGTCTGTTTGTCTTCAGCAAACTGTTTGTGGGGTTTCTTGTGCATCATCTTTAGAAGAGGCTTCCTTCTGGGATGACAGCCATGCAGACCAGTATGATGCAGAGTGCGGCGTATGGTCTGAGCACTGACAGGTTGACCCCCCACCCCTTCAAGCCCTTCAGCAATGCTGGCAGCACTCATACGTCTATTTTCCAAAGCCAACCTCTGTGTACGACGCTGACCATGTGCACTCAACCTTCGTAAACTGGGCCGCAGGGTGGTATTGCAACATGATAACGACCCCAAACACACCTCCAAGACGACCAGTGGCATGCTAAAAAAGCTGAGGGTAAAGGTTATGGACTGGCCAAGCATGTCTCCAGACCTAAACCCTATTGAGCATCTTTGGGGCATCCTCAAATGGAAGGTGGAGGAACGCAAGGTCTTTAATATCCACCAGCTCTGTGATGCTGTCATAAATGGGTGGAAGAGGGTTCCAGTTGCAACCTGTGAAGCTCTAGTGAACTACATGCCCAAGAGGGTTAAGGCAGTGCTGGAAAATAATGGTGGCCACACAAAATATTTACACTTTGGGCCCAATTTGTAAATTTTTTCTAAGGGGTGTACTCACTTTTGTTGCCAGCAGTTTAGACATTAATGGCTGTGTGTCGAGTTATTTTGAGGGGACAGTAAATTTACACTGTTATACAAGCTGTACACTGACTACTTTACATTGTATTAAAGTGTCATTTATTCAGTGTTGTCCCATGGAAAGATATAAAGAAAAATGTGAAGAAATGTGAGGGGTGTACTCACTTTTGTGAGATACTGTATATATATATATATATATATATATATATATGATTTTATTCAGGACACATGAAGATCCATAGTACAATGTATAAAACATAGACTCAATACATAAATAACAACAAAAAGCCCACCAATGCATGCAGATTAAAAAAAACACAAATAAGATAAGAGATCAGCACACAACACTTGCAGTATACAGAGATTCCCTCCAATGTCTCCAGAGTGTGGATGAGAACCTGACAGAGCTGAGCCCAGGCTTGACCAATGCCTGAGTTTTCAGATGCTGTCAACCTACACATAAAACGATACATCAAATTCCTAATTAAAGCATGACAGGTAGGCACACCAACATTTACAAACATTTGACTGGCACTGGACCATCTCGGTATTCTGAGAAGCATCCGCATTCCGTCATTATAGTTAGTTTTTTCATAGAATAGGGGAGAACGGGGTAATTTGTTACACGGGTTGGTTCTCAGTAGAGTAAAAAGTGTGCCTACTTACCCCGTTCTCCCCTGCACATTAAAAAAGTGAAGAAAAAATATATGAAATAAAAATGGCTGGTTAAAAAGGTGTGATTTTAAAGGAGCTGAGAGTTGCAGCAGACCTCAAGTTTTTTGCGAGTTTGTTCCAGATATTTGGTGCATAAAAAACTGAAAGCTGCTTCTCCTTGTTTAGTCCTAAATTAATATGACAGTTCCATCTGGACATACTGTCTAATAAAAAAATTAAAAAATACCTTAAATAAATAATAATAATAATAATAATAATAATAATAATAATAATAATAATAATAATAATAATAATAATAATAATAATGATAATAATACAAAATTATTACAAACATATTTGTAGTTTGAGTAGTTAACTTCACAAAATAAAATTAAAATTAAAATAAAAAATACTTAAGAACCAATAACTTTTCTATTGGATTTATCAGTAAGGAAAGACCTGTGTTATGTGAAGCATTGTGAGCGTCCAATGGCTTTACTGATAATAAATCCCACTGAGGCAAATAGCTGTTAGTGATATTGGGCTATAAATAAAAAGCTGGTTTTTATTGGTTGGAAGCTGTCTAAGCATGATTTATATGCAAACAATAAGGAGTTGTACCCCTTCAAAATGAGGCGTTTCAAATTAAACTATACAGTATATGCCGGTTTAATAGCATAATATATAATCTTTTAAATGAAATGGTCCAAAAGCTCCTTACATAAATCTTAGAAAGATTAGTCTAACATTGTATGGAACAGGCTTTTATTTTTTACATTTCTTTCCCAGAGTTTGACGATAAGACCAACAGCTACTTACTCACTTTTCTGTTCATACAAACGAGACTCAACATGTTGGTTTCTCTTTGCCATTTATGACTTTTTTCTCTTTATAAATTTCATCTGTGCACCAAAAACAGTTAAGTACAGCCAAGCCCGAAATGATTCATACCCCTGGAAAATTTTGACTTGAAGTTACTTTGATGAAACCAGCAAGCTTTTTCTTGATTGGAAATGGACACAGGCTTCTCCCAGAAGATGATAAGACGACGTACAAGAGGCTTCATTGTGGTTTAATTTACATTTGAACAAAAAGCTGCACGTCCAAAATGATTCATACCCTTCTCGATAATCAATAGAAAAGGCCTTCATTGGCTATTACAGCACTTGACTGTACAGTATATGGAACAAACTCCCAGAAAACTTAAGGTCTGCTGCAACTCTCAGCTCTTTTAAATCAAATCAGAAGACTTTTTTTTTTCCTTTTTAACCTGCAATTTTTATTTAATTTAAATCTTTAATTTCAATTCATATTTTTTCATTCACTTTTCTAATGTCTATTCTATACTTGATATGTATTTCAATCTGGATGTATTTCATGCCCCTGTAAAGCACTTCTTTGAATGAATGGCCATGGTGTCTGAATTGTGCTACAGAAATACACTTGCCTTTGTTGCATTGTTAGAGAGAGAGAGAGAGAGAGAGCCTGAGAAGTTACAAGAATGTAATAGCCAGTGGTTGTGTCAATAAATCATAGTACATACTGTAAGACAATAAACGGACTTTGAACTTTTTATAGTTAATGACGGAGATTCGGAAGTCTTTGTCGGCCTATTTTTTGGACTTTGGACTGAGGCATGTCTGGGTATTTTGTCCCTCCCCCCTCCTCCCCCTCCCCTCTGATACTTCCAGTGGTAATGCTAAGCTTAACTAAACAGCTCCTGTAGCTACTGGCTCTGACGCAAGACTGAAATCAATATCTCCACATCATAATCTCTTATAAAACCACATATTTATTTTATACAGCTCTGGAAAAACCAAGAGACCGCTCCAAAGGTTCAGTGTCTCTCGTTTTACTCTTTATAGGCTTATGTTTGAGTAGAATGAACATTTTGGTTTTATTCTACAACCATACTGACAACATTTCTACCAAATCCACAATAAGAATATTGTCATTAAGAGCATTTCAATTAAGTAATGTAGAGATGAAGATTTAAGAAAAATCCAGACTGGTCTCTTGATTTTTTTCCGGGGCTGTATATAGTCAAAAAGCTGGAGTTAAAAAGTGGAGTCAGTGATTCTGGAGAACGCTTGTTGCACAAAATTACTTTCAGTCAAAATCAGTGAATATCTCCTTATGCATTCGCTACCTGTACAAACTGTGTGGGCGCTGAACAAATCCAGTGTTAATACATACAGCCTAGGCTCTGTAAACTGGTATGCAAACCTACTGTATGCTGTAGAGTTAACTTGCCTTCAGTGTTATTGCGTATAATTAAAGGTACAATGAGGAACTTTCAAATATTCCTGAAACAGTCTCATTTTTCTTGTGATGATTCCTAAATTACATGTAACAGCAAACAAGACCATCAGTGCAAAGAATATGTTATTTTTCTACAGTTTTTCTTAATGCCTTTGTCATGGGTATACGCTCACCCAGGAACAACAACAGCTGGCGTAGTCTTAGCCACTACCTCTTTTGTTCCACCACTAGAGAATTAACACTAATTGAATTTTCCTCGGAGAAACCTTTTGAGTAAAACAAAACAAAAGATAACAAAGAATCCTATTGTGTGTTTTTGCCCCTCCAGTGGCTGTGTGTTCCTTTCTCTATGATGAGTCCAGCTGTGACCGACATCACACACACGGCCTTTAACTACACCTACGGCCCCCCCTGGGTGGGCAACCTGGACGCAGACACAGCCTGGAGGTGGATAGACAACTTTCTACTCCTGGTAAGACTTTAAAGACTTCAAAGGGTTCTCAAGAAGTGCGGAAATGTGTGTTTTTGGGTTTTTTTTTTAGATAATTTTATTTTTTTTTGTTTTATTAGACAGCTTTTTTTGGAGAGAGAGACAGAGGTCAATTCAATTCAATTCAAATCACTTTATTCGTCCACGAGGGGCAATTTAAAGGGGGCACATGACAGTTGCTTAAAGAACACAAGACACAGTCAACAAACATAAGCAACGCACACACTGTATAATCAATGAAATAGTGAACTGGGGTAGAGAGGGGAGTGACATGCAACATTCTAATCAGAAATGTTCAAATAGTCGACCAACTGACATGACAGTATTTTTCCGCGGGGTTGACAGATATTCCTAACTCCTTTCATACACGTACATATTAGCATTCAGTTTACCGTTTACCCCGCCTCCCCCCAAATAATATAGTTACAAGGATTTAAAGGGTTCTCAAGAAAGGGTAAAATGTGAGTGTTTTTTTGTGTTTTTTAGATTTTTATTTTTTATTTTATTAGACAGTTTGGAGAGATAGAGATAAAATGTGTCAGAGAGGGGAATGACATGCAGAGAACGACCCGGGCTGGATTCTAACCCGGGTCTGCTGTGAAGAGGACTGAGACTCTATGGGTGGGAGGGGACAATAACCACTACACTACGAGTGCCCTCTCCAAATGTGTGTTTAAAGGTGCACTGTGTAGTTTCAGAGGAGGGGGATTTGTTTCCATTCACAGAGCCTGCAGTTAGTTTACAAGACATATTAACTCTACAAGTAATTCTTAGTATTGAATAAATCTCTCATCATAAATCAAATTATTTTGAGGAACCTGGAACCAAACGTTAAGACTAGAATATGTGTGTAAACCAAACTGTGGGCCCTGCTGCTTTAAACAACAACAACAGTGAAACAGTAACTTTTCAGGAAGCTTTTCTAACTTCAAACAGTGTTCCAGGGATCACATTGAGGAAAGTTATTTTTTTATCACTTATGAGACTATACCTTAGAAAATATCCACATCTCTGACGCACACAAAGTTACGCAGTGCACCTTTTTAAAGAGCAGTTTGCCCAAGGAGGTCCCTACAGCCTTTATTGTTTTTTTTTAAATCATGGATAGTAGGCTACAGTGTATCCAGTTTCGAGTTTGGACTGGAAAAGATCCAAATCTAAAGTTGGCATCCAAAACTATTTCAGTCGGATATCTTTGACCGCTATCTGTCTTATGCAACGCGGTGCCGCAGTGCAGTGCGGGCGGGCGGGTGTTACACAAACATTGGCCCTCCTTCCCATCACAGTCCTAGATTGCAATGCAGCATTAAAGGAATGTCAATAATAAAATGCCAACCCTTTTTTTTATTTATTGTTTGCACTGGATCAAATTTCCCCTTTCAAATTTAAAATCTTAAGTGTTCTTCTGATATCATTGTGTTCGTTCATTATAATACAATAGGCAATTGAAATTATAATCTTTTGAATGACGAATTAAGTGACCCTTGAATTGACAGTCCTTTTGCTTGATTTAATCACCTTAGTGTGTGTGTGTGTGTGTGTGTGTGTGTGTGTGTGTGTGTGTGTGTGTGTGTGTGTGTGTGTGTGTTGGCAGTGTGCCACCGACGGACATTGGGCCAATTATTCCAATCTGTTTTCTTCCTAGGCGGACGGATCAGGTGGCCCCTCTGTCCGTCACCAGTTTAAATTCTTTATTCTTTTCATACGTTATTATTTTAAGATTTCCTTAAAGGTGCTATGAGGAACTTTTTAAAATATTTCTGAAACAGTCTCATATTTCCTCTGATGATCATAAAGTAAATGTAACAGCAAACGAGACCATCAATACAAAGAATGCTATTTTTATATAGTTTTTCTTGATGCCTTTGTCATGGGTATACGCTCACCCAGGAACAACAGCTGGCGTAGTAAAAACACTACCGCTTTAGTCCAAAGGGGGTGCAAGAATTAGCTCAAACTAAAAGTTTCTCAGAGGACCTTTTAAATAGAGAAATGGGGGCTTGTCAGTATGCTGATTTGAAAATAGCCCGTCAGTTTGGAATGGTTGTTTTATTGTTGATTTACTCACATATGAACGGCACTTGGAACGATGTGAGCTGGTAGGCACATGTCATAAATCTGACTGTGATTATGTGTACTCAATTTATTTTTTATTTACTTACTAGTACATGAGGGGCCATCCTGAGAGCTCTTCAAAATACCTGAGTTTGGTATTTATTAACCACCCTATTTTTGACGATCATAAATGACATGCAACAGCAAACGAGACCATCAGTGCAAAGAATGCTGTTTTTATATAGTTTCTCTTAAGGCCTTTGTCATGGGTATGCGCGCACCCAGGAACAACAGCTGGCGTGGTAAAAACACTACCGCTTTTGTCCAAATGGGGCGCAAGAATGAACATAAACCGCTTTGCTTGTTTTTTATAACACAATACATTCTGATTTGTCTTTTCCAGGGTTTGGGGAACTTGGGACTTCAGAACTTCCACCAGAGGACTCTGTCTGCGGCGTCTTCAGCCACGGCTAAGATCACCTGCTTTGCTGCCGCGGTGATCGTACCAACGTTAGGCATCCCTCCTATTCTTCTCGGGGCAGCCGCCGCTTCCACAAGTACGCGCTCAAAACACACACTTTTAGAACCATACTTTAACCCATTACGTAGGCCTTAAAAAACTACCTCTATAATCTGATGGGGTTAGTTAAAAACTACACAGAACAGAATGTCCGTTTACTAAAATAATTTATTTCTCAGCCTCTGTGCACTGAAAACAAATCTGGTGTTATTACACGGCTCTATGAACTGTTATGTATACAAATGGGTCCCACCGTAGCTAGCAACGTGCCCGTTTACAGAGCCTAGGCTATGTATTAACGTTGGATTTATTTACAGCATCACACGGTATGTACAAGTAGCCAGCTGATCGCGAGGAGATAGTTACTGATTTTGACAAAAGGTGATTTCTTTCTGACAATATCTTTTTTTTCTCTTTATATAAAGAAAAAAGATACATTTAGTGTGTATAGAAAAAGGCAAAAAAGACAGACATCTAAGACAGATTCACTTACATTTAATTATATTTTTATGGCTATTTTTGTGTGGTTTTTATTCCTTATTTCACCACTCACCTGTCTGTCAATCTGTCCCTGATATCCCTTCAGACTGGAACCTGACGGCCTATGGCCCCCTGTCTCCGTATGAGCGTGGGGAAACTGGCCTGGTGCTCCCCATCGTGCTGCAGTATCTTACCCCAACATACATCTCCATCGTGGGCATCGGCGCCGTGGCTGCTGCCGTCATGAGCTCCACGGACTCGGCTCTGCTCTCTGCTGCTTCTATCTTCACCAACAACATCTACAGAAACATACTGAGGCCACAGGTGGGGAGAAATGGCGTGTGCGTGCGTGCGTGTGCGTGTGTGTGTGTGTGTGTGTGTGTGTGTGTGTGTGCGTGTGTGCGTGTGTGCGTGTGTGTGTGTGTGTGAACCTCATTTGCAATGATGTTGAGTCAAACTAATGCGAAGCAAAAGCTATTGAAACAACATAATTGTTTGATCAGGCGAAAACAGATCGTTAAAAATTAAAAATAATTGCATTAGAAGGTGCTACGAGGAACTATTGAATATTTTATCTGCAGTGTAGGCTATACTGCTGTTTGTGTATGCAAGGACAAACAGTATATTGATATGTATTGTGGAGATATACTATAAATATATGTGCATATGTTGTTTATTTATGTATAGCCATAGATGTAAGTAGAACACACTGTCTGCATCCCACACATGGGATTAAAAAATAAATAAAATAAAAAATTGGTTAAAAAATAAATAAGAAAAACACCCTCTACCTTCGGGTACAAACAAAGTACCCTGAACCTTGGCTAATAAAAGCATAAAATCCCTCCCCTCCCCCCAAAAAGAAAAAAGACAAACACACTTCCTAACCCTCTCCCTTAATGACCAGTGTGTGTCTGTCTGTCTCTCCAAACTAGTAAAAGCATAAAAATAACCAAAAAAAAACAAACTTCCAGACCCTTCCTAACCCCTCTCCCCTCTCTGTCCCCCCGTCAGGCATCGGAGCAGGAGATCTCGTGGGTGATCCGTATCTCGGTGGTGGTGTGTGGTTTGGCCGGGACGTCCCTCACGTTCCTGGACAACAGCGTCCTGATGATTTGGATGCTTCGCTCCGACCTCACCTACACGCTCATGCTTCCCCAACTGGTCTGCGTTCTCTTTTTCGAAATCTCCAACGGTTACGGGGCGGTGATCGGCTGCGTGGTCGGCATGCTGCTGCGACTGCTGTGCGGCGAACAACTTCTCGGAATTCCGGCTATTCTTAAATTCCCGGGGTGCACTATGATAGATGGAGTTTGGGTTCAAAAATCCCCTGTCCGGACCATCTGTATGCTGGCAGGGGGAGTGTCCATATTGCTTTTCTCGTACCTGACGTCGCTGCTTTTTAACAGGGGGCTGCTGCCGGAAAAATTGGATTTTTTTAACGTCAAGGTGAAGTACTCGTTGCAGTCACAAGGGGGAGACACTAAAGCGGACACTACTAAAGAGGAGGACTCGAAAGAGGAACTGGAGAAAGAGGAACTGGAGAACAATGACGTGTGCGAGCCCATGTTAGAATCAACGTGTTAAAAAAACTAAACAGAAAAAAAAGTAGGAAAAAAAAAATCGTACTTGAAAAAAAAATACATTTTTTTATATATTTTCATCAATATGCACTTTATGAACAAATGTATGTTAACGTGTAGTGGCATACTTTGAAAGGTACAGTGTATTTTGACTTTTTTGTATACTTTTTATATACAGCATAAATGGACGGAGATTTAAAAAAACAAAAAAACATCACTCACACCCCTCTATGCTCTTTGTTGTTAGAAGAGCTCAACATTATTAACTGTTAACTTTTTAATTTTTTTTTTTTTAATTTTTTTTTTTTTTTGGAAACTGTGATACCTTTCAAAAAGCATTGTACGGATTGTAAAACGACAGACGGACAGACAGACGGACAGACAGACGGACAGACAGACAGACAGACAGACAGACAGACAGAGAGCTGTGAAGAAAAACGCACCGACGAACTGTATAGTTTGTTGTCCATGAAGAATGAAGTAGGGGGCTAGGTTTACGCCCCCCTCTCTCAAAGCTTCCACATAGTAATACACACAATGCTATAGATAGGTGCACGACATTTTGTAGGAAATCATTAAAGGAAACTTGTGGTGAATGTCATTTATTTCTTTGAAGCAAAGTGGCTGCTACTGCGTCAGTCGAAAAGTTACTGTAACGGTGGGTGTGGCTCTATTTATGTCAGGAAATAATAATTAAATGTCGGCTCAGATTTGGCCCTGCGTTCCAAATCGAATACTCTTCTTT
This sequence comes from Hyperoplus immaculatus, assembly GCA_949357725.1. Taxonomy (NCBI): domain Eukaryota; kingdom Metazoa; phylum Chordata; class Actinopteri; order Uranoscopiformes; family Ammodytidae; genus Hyperoplus; species Hyperoplus immaculatus. The sequence goes on along the minus strand of OX442358.1, from coordinate 30,224,571 downwards.
TTTTCTATTCTACATACTACATCTGACCATACAAATAATCTAGTTAGCATGCTAGTAGGCATACAATTGGGACATACTTTTACTTATTCATTTCATCATAACATTGCGCCTTGATCTTGCCTCTTGCTTTTATATCCGTCTCATCCCTGTTTGTTTTCATATGGCGGCTCAGTCGATGTGACATCACTTCACATGCGCACTGGATTGTGGGTCAGAATCGCCCAAAATATATGCTGATTTCAACTAAAAAAATCCAGGTATTTTAATAAGCAATATCTAATTCTGACCACATGTATTGGGACATCCTAAATTTTTTTTCCTACCATATTAAATAGCAGAAAGTATGGGGATTGGCACGCAGCCTTGGTTATGGCAGGCATATTTGGGACCCACAAAAACAACACAAATGAGTCATGGGCTGCATTCCAATTCCCATACTTTCCTACTATTTAGAATGCTAGAAAAAAGTTTTAGGATGTCCCAATACATACACGTCAATTGTAGTATGCTGAAAATACATAAATGCCCCACTAACTCCAATAGCATTTTGGAGTATTCGTCTTTATTCTTGACATTTCTCGACATAATGAAAAAGAAAAAATCTTTCTTATCTGATTTTGTTTTCTCTCCTGTGGCTAAAACTCTTCTTTACTTTAGTATGTAGTGTAGTAAAAAGAAAGAGTGTGTGATTTGGAACGCAGGGATGACTTTTGAGTTTTCCATGCATCCATTTTGTCTGGTGTCTACCTAAGAGAGAGAAATATCCTACTCATCCTTTTCCCCTGAAATGCTTTGACCAGCTTTACGATATGGGTGGTCTTATTATAACATTACATTGCACCGTATTGATAATTCAGTCGACAAATTATTATTAATTAATTTTTATTTAAGTTATTTAAAACACAAACGATGCATCTTTGCTATTGTCATGAGGCAGACAATGGAACTACAACTTTTAATTTTTATAATAATAACA
>OX442358.1:30216095-30218595 GCA_949357725.1 Hyperoplus immaculatus | reverse complement strand
GTTTTCATATGGAGGCTTCGTCGATGTGACGTCACTTCACGTGCGCACTGGATTGTGGGTCAGAATCGCCCAAATAGGATGCACTTTTCAACACTAACAATCTTGGCCGCATGAAGTATGAAATCCGGGTACTTCCAACCATCCTAAATCTGGCCACAAGAATCGGGACATCCTAAATCTTTTTTCTACATATTATATAGTAGAAAGTATGCGATTCGGAACGCAACCTATGTAATCTGTCTAGCTGGCCGGCAGTGGCACTTAACGCTATTCAGTGTGTCGCTGTCATATTAAACTATCTTTGACAAGTTAAATATTTAATTTCTAAGTCGCCGTATCAAGACCATTTGAAAAGATTGAATTCATTTGCTGGAAATTCAGTTCCTATTATAAATTGCGTTGGTTAGTTACTAAAGATGGCATCATCCACCACTGCCTCAAGTCTTTCCACAATATCAAGTGATGAGGTGAAGATGTATTTAGTTATCTATTCTATAATATAAGATACATGAGAAAAAAAATGGAGTGTCAACGTTTCAACTTTTGTTAAAGGCCAATGCAATAAAAAAAAAATCAAATATTAACTGATTCAGATTCAAGTATAATTAATTCAAATTCAAATTGATCAATTCGAATTCAAGTTCTAGTGACACATACTATCTCTGCCCAGATCCAGGTTCCATTCATTCACACAAGCTTTGCAGGGCTCTTGCTCAAGGGCACAGCTGACCAGGGCGGCCTTGGACAGTTGATTCCTTTAGTGGCTAAATGTGTCAGGTGATTTTCCATTGCGCTGCTAAGTCCTGTGCAATATGACTCTCCACTCTAACCAGGATGGCAGCAGCTAATGATATTCACACAGTTAATTTAAAGGTGCTATGAGGAACTTTTAAATATTTCTGAAACAGTCTAATTTTTCCTCTGATGATCATAAATTACATGTATCAGCAAACCAGACCATCAGTGCAAAGAATGCTATTTTTATATGCATTTTCTTAATGCCTTTGTCATGGGTATACGCTCACCCAGGAACAACAGCGGGCATAGTAAAAACACTACCGCTTTTGTCCAAAGGGGGGCGTTAGAATTAACACACACTGAAAGTTCCTCAGAGCACGTTTTAATTAATGGACTGATTTCTGTTTTGATGAGTGATTCACTAAAAAAATATCCACATGATATTCAACTTACAGCAGCCATTCTCTTTTCCAATTCATTAGTTGTCTTGCAAAATGGTGGAGCCAGCGATTATGGAGAACGCTACTTGTCAAAATAATCAGAATCAGTGAATATGTCCTCACACTGCTACCCGTCTGTACTGTACTATCCAGTGTTAATACACAGCCTTGTCTCTGTAAACTGGTATGTAAACAAAAGGGCCCACCCACCGTTTACAGAGCCTAGGCTGTGTATTAACACCAGAATATTTTTCAGCGCACATCACACAGTACAGACAGGTAGAGGATCGTGAGGAGATATTCACTGATTTTGACAACAAGCGTTCTCCAGAATCACTGACTACAACATTCAATTCAAAGAAGAACCATATAATGTACATCTCTGGGTTTTGCCTTAAAACCGTACTATAGCCTACAGTTAAACATGCACAATCATGAAAGATGTGCATGTTGCAATACAAGGGGCATGAATCTCTTAGAGAATATATCAAAACTGCAGCTAAAACGTCTTTGCTATGAACAGCTCTGTTTGAGACACTGGCTGTTTCACTGACATATTAGACAATTAAAGGAATACTTCACCCATATGGAACCAGCGTTCTATCATTATAAAATAACCATTATAATATAATGAATGAGGTTTTTCTTCCCTCAGTCTTCCCTTAGTCTTCCCTTGGCCCAGCTGTCCTGTTAATCCTAACCCTTACTGTGATGTCACAAGAAGGAAACTGTAGGGTTAGACAGTGAGACCATAAAACACTCTTTCTGCCTTTTCTCAGGCTAAGATGATCCGATTTCAATTTTTTTTGCACATTTATGCTATATAGGATCTCCGAGTTCAATACACCTTCATATTCCAACCGGTGAAGTAGGCCTTTAAAAACAAAAGTGAATAAAGTATTGGTTAACTGTGGGTGCAGTTCTAATACCTCTGAGGGAAATTATATTATGTCAGATAGCTGTTTAGTCAAGTGACATCTTGAAGTTACTGTCTGCTTGGTCTATGGACCTCATACAGGTCCATAGACCAAGCAGAGGTCTGAGGTCTGCAAACAGCTTATCTCTGGATGTGCCAAACAGCAGGCTTAAAACTAAAGGCGATCGTGCATTCTCCGTGGTTGCCCCGAAACTTTGGAACAGCTTACCACACCATATTCGCTCATCTGAGTCTCTGGAAACCTTCAAGTCCACTCTTAAAACTCACCTTTTCTCACAGGCTTTTACGTTTTAATGAATTGTTTTGTGTCATTGCTGTAAGTGTTTTTTAATGTGTGCTGTTGTATTTTAATTTATGCATTTTATGTAAAGCACTTTGGTGAATG
>OX442358.1:30206095-30213595 GCA_949357725.1 Hyperoplus immaculatus | reverse complement strand
ACAACATTTCAATATCTAGTAGATAATGTATCATTTGTATTGTGATCACTCATTCATAATAAAGTTTTACCGTTAAAAAATGTATTGTGTTGCTTACTGTCACTGTTTGCTACCTGTAGTAAAGGATTACTTGAAACTCACATTTTCATCTCGCTGAAGATTTTCTCTGATAAAACAGTATCATTACATTTTAAAAAGACCAAAAACATCCTTAAAAATAAAGCAGTTTATTCATAGCCAGTGGAATGAAAATATGAAGTGTACATATCAAACAGAAGCAAAGCCATAACTTTTATGTAACTGTCCAGTCGTTGTTGGGCCCTGAAGAAGACCACCTGTCCCCCCCCAGTGAACACATCCTCCTCTGAAGGAACGGATAGTGTGACGGTCTTGGTGGCTCTGTCCGGCTCCATCAGGTCACTCAGACACCTGTAAAACATGGCACATTCAATGTTACATCATGTAGCCTAGCTGACATGTATAGGCCTACATCATACATCTGTTATGGCAAAGCTACAACAAATTCAGTACAGCCCTGGCTCGATAAGCAACAAGTTCTGAGTGATACTGTGTGCTTTTTGAAATATAATGGACAGGAAACAAACACCAGCAGAGACAACTTACAGTATTCCTGTCTATGTGTACATTACACTGGAGATCATGTAATAGGCCTACTGCTGCTTGTACTACAGGTTTATTTTGCTTAAAAAAAACGGCACTTTGTCCCGCATTCTCCCGCACAAACGTAGTCTTTGTCCCACATCTGGTGAATTGGGATCTGGTCACCCTAACTACACACGGTCCGCAGACTTATTGCGGTGTGTACTTGAGCTATACAATCAGACAGCTAGCAGGTAGCAGGATGAAGCTATTAAAAAAATACTCTTCAGTTTCCAACACACCCTACAGTTTCACCGTCTGTTTTTCACTCAGGGGCTGTCACGGCAGGACTAACGTGAGCTCACAAAAGAGCCAAATAACAGTCACAGCAAAAGACTCACAGCTCTAACCGTTAGCATAAAGCTAACGGTAAAGCTAGCGGGCGCTAATGCTAACGACTAAACCCGCATTCTCTCATTTCAGTCGGTGTTGGTTATTATAGAAGGGATGAAATAAAGCACATTACAGACATTGAACTAACAAACGGACAGAATTATTTTTAAAATAGGACTACTTACATTTCGGACGGATGGTGTCTCTCAGTCTTCCTGGCACAGTCTCCTCCACACTCCAGTAAAAAGGCTTTGATCATCACACTAACAGATTGCAAACCTTTGCTGGAGATAGCCTAACAAAAAATGAAGTAAATCCATTCAGCCCTAGTGTGCTTCGAGGCTGGGGTGTGATGGTAGCTTGAGGTTGAGCTCACACTGCAGCTTGCTTCTCCTCTGTTGTTGCATGAGCGAGTGGAGGCTCAGCCAGGTGTGTGTGGTTACCAACGGGGCGTCTTGATTTGCCAATCAACTGCCGAGTTTCTGGTGAGCTTTCCCGTGGGAGTATTTATGATAATGAAAACCGACCGATTTCGTCATCAGTCGGTGTTTTTTGGAAGAAACCTTCAAATCCCCCCTTTTTCGAAATAAATGTCCCAGAAGAAACTGACATATTTGTCTTTCTGAAGCTTGTGTGTGCTGGTAGGGACGCCAATAACCTAAACAGTGTGCCCAAACACCGGCAATGTTTGGTTTTTCATAATATGTCCCCTTTAATGGCCAGGGGGATGAAGTACTTTTTCAGTCTGTTGGTACAAGTGACAGAAAAACCAGCTTCTCGCTGCCAACTGAGCTAAAGGCGCCCCCACTGAGACCAAACTCCTACAAACAATACATTTTCCTCTTCGTTACCCACAAGCTAAATGAATTTGTGTTATGTGTATTGGTGTGATGTGTCATACTTGCTTTTTTAATGTTTTTGTTCGAAATAAAAACTAAATAAAAACGACATGGATGTGGGTAGGAGTCTTATCTCCATGTGTGATATCCATATATCCTTGACCTCGACATGTGTCTAGACGTGGGAGGCAGGTAGCACACCAGATATCAGTATTCTCACCACTACACATTTGGTAAATATACTCTCCCTAATTTAGAGGCAAGGCAGATGGTAAGGTTGCGAAAGAGCTGCGAAAATCAGGGCAAAACTAAGGAGTGTATGTCAGCAGCAAGGTGTGTGTGTGTGTGTGTGGTTGTGTGTGTGTCTGTGTGTGCGTGCTTGTCTCTATGTGTGTGTGTGTGGTGTGTGTGTGTGTGCGTGCTTGTCTCTATGTGTGTGTGTGTGGTGTGTGTGTGTGTGTGCGTGCTTGTCTCTATGTGTGTGTGTGTGTGTGTGTTGTGTGTCCCAGGAGGCTTGTAAGAAGGAGAAAGCCAGCATGCAGTAAACCAGCTGTTTCCCTAAGAAGTGGCCGGATGCCAGATTACCTGCTCTAGTCAGATATGAAACAGGCTCACAGAGAGTCAAGGGGAGTTATTTGGTGACTTAAAAAAAAACACCATAGCTGCTTTAACTTAGATTAAAAACGAGGAAATTAAACATTAAACTGGCACATACAAATATGTGACAAAACTCACAATAAAGGTAGAGTCAGTAGCCCCTTTTACACAGCCAGTGAAAGCAGGGAATATGCCGGCCTTTCGGCCCTCCGCCCTGCTGTTTAAATGCGACCGTTGCGGAACGAGGGAAGAAAGGTGCGAGAGATTGTTCCGGGAATTTTACTACCTCGGGGGGTAGAGAGAGAGAGAGAGAGAGAGGAGAGAGAGAGAGAGAGAGAGAGAGAGAGAGAGACAGAGAGAGAGAGAGACAGAGAGAGAGGTAGTAAGATTCCCGACACAATCAGTTCCGCCTCTCTGTTTAAATGCTCCAGCTTGTTGTTGCGGAACAGGGGGGCGTTTGACGTTCCATAGCCTACGTTCTAAACATGCGACCATGTTAGCAGTTGAAGGACGTGTGTTTAACATTAACCACGGCGGCCTGATGTCCCGTAAAAATCACCAAATAAAAGGAACGGCGTATAATCTAGCTGGTCATAAGGTCCATTGCTCAATCCAAACCCCCACGCTTCATTTTGCAGAGTTTATGAGTCTATTTCTGCCCAGGGGAAGTTGTACAATGGGAAAGCTAGGCTAGGCTAAGCTAGGCTGCGACCGGATCGCCACCTCTATTATTATCCTAAATCTGAGCGTATATCCACACTTTATTTCTGCCTACAGTAACGTGACTTCACACACTGTGTGTCTGTGTATGTCTGATTGGCAGAAATGCACAAGTAGGAGCCGCCCCTTGAGTTGGAAATGACTATTGATCGTGGCCAGACCCTCTATCGTTCAAGATGCAGGGTCTGGATTTCCAGGCTAACAGATGTGTTATTCTGTGTCCAAACTGTCTCAGAGCAATTTCCTTTCAGACAAAACTAAAATGTTGCTGCAGATTCACAACATATTTTCTCCTTGTTCTTTGTTTTTTATTTGTTTTGTGTGTGAATAATTGTGAATAAAAATGTTTCTCAAAAAAAAAGTGTCCATACTGTGTGTATCCCAGTGTATAGCCTAGGCTCTGTAAACGGGCATGTTGCTAGCTGGTGGCCCCCTTTGTTAGCATAATGTAGCCTACCAGTCTTCAGAGCCTATAGGATGTGTATAGGTACCAGATTCACTGATTTTGACAACAAGAGTTCAGAATCATTGACCTTACATTTTACAGACCACTCTTTTAAATGTCACGGTCTCCACACACACACACGCACACGCACACACACACACACACACACACACACACACACACACACACACACACACACACACACACACACACACACACACACACACACACACACACACACAGTCACTGCCTTGCTACTTTGACAGCCTTTTTAAAGGGAGCTGTCCCTTTAACCGCGTACATACTTGCTCTCGCTCGGGGGTTTTGTGCACGAGATTCCACCGTCAGAAACCAGCTGTGTGTAGAGAGAGAGAGAGAGAGAGAGAGAGAGAGAGAGAGAGAGAGAGAGAGAGAGAGAGAGAGAGAGAGAGAGAGCAAGGGAGAGAGAGACTGAGAGACACAGAGAGAGAGAGAGAGAGCAAGGGAGGGAGAGAGAAGGAGAGAGAGAGAGAGAGAGAGATATAGCGGAAGGTACGGAGCTCCGGGTGGAAGCACCGCTGTGTGTCTGTGTGCCACTGTCGCATCACCTATATTCGGATAGCAGCTCGTCTTTGTCGGGGAGAAGAACCAGAGAGAGAGAGACGGAGAGAGAGAGAGAGAGAGACATGTAGCCTGTAAGGACACGCGAACGCATATCATCTGAGCTACGAGGTTGTGATGTTATTTTATTTATCGCTTGGATTATACAGTGGCTCACGTTGAACCCGGATCAACCCCCTTCACACACACACACACACACACACACACACACACACACACACACACAGTATATCCTACATTGGAAGTTATCTGGACGCATTTTGGAGACGTCTTGAAGAGCGCAAAAAAAGGATTTATTTTTTGGACTTTTTCTTGTTGCACGAAGCGATGGATTGTGTTGGAAATGCATTTGTAGTTCGCTCTTGGGTCAAAACTGTTCCCATCTAAGTTTAATATATTTGTCCTGCCCCGCGGCTTTCCCTAAAATGCTTGGAAATGCTTTGAAATTGATAGTGCCTAATTATTAGCCTGGGCCGCCTACTATATCAATTGTTTGGTGTCTTTTCCATATAGGCGTGACACACAGGTAGGTTAATTGATCTAATTGAACCCCCTGTAACCCCTAACCCTCATGGCAAGATATCCCCTCTTAGCTTAACAGGTGACAGCTCAAATTGTTGTCTGATTTTGGGGCTGCAAACCGTCAAAAAAACTGACTTTTTCACTTCCAAAATGGATTATCACGGTTGGATTAATCTTTGCACCTGGACCAAGACTCCCAAAGGCAAAAGGAACGCCCGGGAATTCTTGAAAACATATGTGGGAATATTTCTGATGCTCCTTCCGCTAGCACAACATACGGAAGCCTCCACCACATCAGCCGTGTCCGTTAAGTCCTGCGAGAAAAGCTGTTTTTCGGGCAAGTGCGTCAACGGGACGTGCGTGTGTGACCACGGATGGGTCGGGGATCAGTGCCAGCATTGCCAGGGAAGATTCAAGTAAGTTATTGGGTCATTCATTTATTGTGTGTGTGTGTGTGTGTGTGTGGATCTGTCTGTATCACTTTTATTTATTTAGGCTATAAGTTATAATATAAAACGTTGCTGAAGACTCACTGTTGTTGCATTGGCCTTTAACACAAGTTGAGACGTTGACACTCCTAACTTTTTTTCCATCAGGTATCTTATATGTTGTTTTGTCTTGTGCAGCACTTTGGTCGACTGATGTTGGTTTTAAAATGTGCTACAGAAATACATTTGACTTTGACTCTATAAGACATCTGGTTATTTTTAATGGGTTTAAAGTGATGGAATGTTGTTTGGATAACTGTCTCGTCTGTCTGTGTTGTGTTAAGAAAAGTCCAACATGTGTCCTATCAGGTGAATGAGTGATCCATTTAAAGGTGCAGTGTCTCATTTTTAAAGGTGGAGTCAGTGATTCTGGAGAACGCTTGTTGTCAAAATCACTTTTTGGTCAAAATCAGTGAATATCTCCTCACGATCTGCTACCTGTTTGTTCTGTGTGTGCCCTGAGGGGAAAAAACAGTGTTTATACACAACCTTGGCTCTGTAAACGGGCAAGTGGTGGACCCCCTTTTGTTTACATACCAGTTTACAGAGCCTAGGCTGTGTATTAACACTGGATGTTATTTCAGCACTCACAGTACAGACAGGTAGCAGATCATGAGGAGATATTCACTGATTTTGATAGAAAGTGATTTTTGACAACAAGCGTTCTCTGCGCTAGCAAAGATCTTTAGGACAGCATGCAAAGGTGTCGCATAAACATTACTGCCTTTCTCCAAAGGGGGCGCTACAATCAACAAGTTAAAGTTCCTTATAGTCACTTACTTTAAGCTTATTGTATTGAGTATTTCAATAGCAAAAATCTCTCAATTTCAGATGACACATATACAGACACACACACACACACACACACACACACACACACACACACACACACACACACACACACACACACACACACACACACACACACTGAGGTTAAGTGCAAGTAACTGTTACTGCACTGCACGCCCCTATAACATGGCTCGGTTTAAGTAGCCCCCATGCGTGCAAAAACACTTTTTCTAAATATGACAACATGTAATTTTAATGTCCGGAGAGTGACTGCCTCCCTCACTGCCACTTTGCAGGCTTTGCTTTGCCATGGAGCAGGTGCTCTTTAAAAATGAATCAGACATACAGACATAGCCTACTTTATTTAGGCTGGAAGAGGGTTTTTAGTTGAAGGTGCCATGTTAAGCCTATTTTGAAAACTATCCCTGCGTTCCAAATTGCATACTCTTTCAGTTTTACTATTCTGAATACTACAGCTGACCATAAAAAGTATGTAGTTAGTTAGCATGCAGTATGCTACAATTGGGACATACTTTGACTTATTCATTTCATCCTAACATGGCTCCTTGAACTTGCCTCTTTGCTTGTATATCCGTCTCATCGCTGGTTGTTTTCAATCGGAGGCTCAGTCCATGTGATGCAACTTTCCGCTGCGCAGTCTATTGTGTATGGGAATCGTTTTTAAATTCTATCTCCATCAATGTCATTGTCTGTGAATGTGAATGCTGTTTAGTTCTCACTCACACAAACACAAACACCACACACACAGACTTGCCAGACAGTTTTTTTTTCTTAGCAGTAGAATCAACAACTGAAACATTTCTTGGGCTCTTCTTGGGGATTTTTCTGGGTTCCTGCACCAGTGTCGGGTTGGGGAAGGGGGGGACACAAGTTTGTAAATGCACATGGATTTTATACCTTCTGCTGCATACGTCCAGGTTTTTTTTCTTAGCAGTAGAATCAACAACTGAAACATTTCTTGGGCTCTTCTTGGGGATTTTTCTGAGCTCCTGCACCAGTGTCAGGGGGGGGGGGGGGCGACACCAGTTTGTAAACGCTGCCATACTGAGAAATACAGAGAGAGTTTTGTGGAGCTGATTGATAGGCTAAATCAACTTTGTGTCAACTCGTTTGAACGTAACCAACATTCATTTATATGCAAAAAGTAACGCACTGTAGCTTTAAGTTCAGTTCTCAAGTAAATGTACTTTGTTGCTATCCTGTCATCAGTGTCTGTTTCCAAATTCTACATTTAATTTATATTAATGAATGCACATATTAATAGCTCCTCTAAGCTCCAGCACAGCAGCTTATGTTTTAAAGAAGTGTGTGTGTGTGTGTGTGTGTGTGTGTGTGTGTGTGTGTGTGTGTGTGTGTGTGTGTGTGTGTGTGTGTGTGACTTTGTTTGCAGTTCAAGGTGCCCTGACTCCTGTACACACTGTTACACTTTAGTTTGTTTGCTGCAGTGTCATCGTTGTGTGTGTGTGTGTGTGTGTGTGTGTGTGTG
>OX442358.1:30203395-30205895 GCA_949357725.1 Hyperoplus immaculatus | reverse complement strand
AAATAGCTCCTCAGCCAGTTTAATACAACCCCCCTGATACCATACCGTTCTAATTTATTGATTATTCTGTCATGATTTATGGTATCAAATGCTTTTTTGAGATCAATAAAAACACCGGCTGCATAATTCTTTTGGTCCAGGGAATTTGATATATTTTCAATTAGCTCAATGAGAGCTAATGAAGTGGATCGGTTGGGTCTGAAGCCGTATTGGCTGTCAGTTAGTAAATTGTGTTTATTGATGAAATTGTTAAATCTGGCAGCAAAGAGTTTTTCTAAAATTTTTGAAAATTGAGGAAGCAGTGAAACAGGCCTGTAGTTTGTGAAGTGGTCACAGTCCAGACAACACTGATGAGATGGGATTTAAATTCACCTCTTCTAGTCAGACATAAGACTTACTGGAATTAATGTGAGACACTGAAGGCAAAACACATTGTTATTTCAAGCACTGGTCAATTTTGAGATTTTTTGTCTATTTTGCTGCAGTAACATTTCCGAAAATGCATTTTAAAGACCTGTACATGAGATTTTTTTTATTTACAAAATGAAAACAGGCTGCCTCCCAAATCTGGTCTCTAAAAACCTTGGACACTCATATATTGTAACAATGAAATAAAGATGTTTTCTCTGGCTTTATCCAACATTTAGATGTTTTTTTTTAAAGTTTTTTTTTTTTGGCATTTTTATGCTTTATTGACAGTGTAGAGACAGAGTTGAAATGGGGCAGAGAGGGGAGTGACATGCAGAGAACGACCGCGGGCTGGAATCGAACCCGGGTCCGCTGCTGGCCAAGGCCCATGGGGGGAGAAGCCCTACCAACTGAGCTAAGGGCGCCCCCTTGGTTGGTTTTTAAAGAGATGTACATATCACTTGTAAGATATTTGCCAAATTTGTATGTTTGTTCAAATATTTCTGAAACATAATTTATTAAATGTAAGTTATCAACTGGCAATGTTCCATGATTATATCTACAAATGTACTATTTTAACATGCTATGTCTCACCCTGAAATAAGACTAATACTGTACCTGGTTATCACCCCACCCCAAAAAAAAGATAGATAAAGACATACATAAACTGATAAAGTACTATATTTATTTCCAAAGTAGGATCAAAGCCCTCTAGTACATGTCTGATTTAATCTGTGCTCTAATACTGACCGCGGTTCAGATGTTACAGTGAAATCCTGTTACATCAACGTTGGCGTCCCTCAGGGTTCCTCTCCCAAACATGCCTCTACACATCGCTACACATCACTGTATCCTGTGAGAGGTCAGATAGGCCAACACTTATTAGTAAAACAAACAGGTGCCTTTCTGAAAAATGTCCTACTATTATTGAAGCAGTGTTTTGTTTTGTCGATGCCGTACACCATTGTTTTGTTGTGTTGTTATTTGACTGTGTTGTGCTGCATACCATGATTCTATGGTCAAGAGCTGTAAACAAATGAAATGAAGAAGAATCTCATAGAGCCTTTCCATTCAATTCGGTTTATCCAAAGTATTTCTAGCTTTTTGCCTCACTCTCCGGCTCAAGAAAAGGCTACAGAAACCGCTCCTGTAACTGTCCCTGCGTTCCGAATCGCATACTCTTTCTTTTCTCTATTCTACATACTACATCTGATGATAAAAAAAAAAATCTACTGTAGTTAGGATGCAGTATGCCAAATTGGGACATACTTTTACTTATTTATTTCATCATAACATTGCGCCTTGATCTTGCCTCTTGCTTTTATTTTTTCATACGGAGGCTCCGTTGATGTGACGTCACTTCAGGTGCACACTGGATTATGGGTCAGAATCGCCCAAATAGGATGCAGTTTTCAACACTAAAAATCTCGGCCGGATGAAGTAGACATCCGGGTATTTCTAACCATCCTAAATCTGGCCACAAGAATCGGGACATCCTAAATCTTTTTCTACCAAACTAAATAGTAGAAAGTATTGGGATTGGAACGCAGGTTGTGAAGGAATCGTTGCAGACGAAATGGCTAAGAGAGGCTATTTTTAATAGCTAAACCCTGTTCGTTATGCTGGAGATAAAGGGAAGGAAGCCAGTGAGGGACAAATGAACCGCGAGGGTTTTTAGTGAGAGACAGTCTGACTGGAGACGGAATAGAGTGCTATAGTGTGTGTGTGTGTGTGTGTGTGTGTGTGTGTGTGTGTGTGTGTGTGTGTGTGTGTGTGAGCGTGAGCGTGGAGCATCGGAAGGCCATCTGTCCAGTGTGTGTTAATCCTCTTGCTCACACACACACACGCACACACACACTCACATGAATCATAACCCCCTGTGTTCTGTCCTGAGGCTTCAGCAGTGTTTGGGAAGGTTTTGTACTTCTGACATCATCATCATGGGTCAGTCAGTCTTCAAATCTTCAAAGAAAAAACTGAATATATCTGAATTTTGAATTTTTTGTGCGTCTTTTCTTGATGAAATGAAGATTGAAAGATCTGTGTTTAATGCGAGTGTGTGTGTGTGTGTGTGTGTGTGTGTGTGTGTGTG
>OX442358.1:30190895-30198395 GCA_949357725.1 Hyperoplus immaculatus | reverse complement strand
TCTATCTATCTATCTATCTATCTATCTATCTATCTATCTATCTATCTATCTATCTATCTATCTATCTATCTATCTATCTATCTATCTATCTATCTATCTATCTATCTATCTATCTATCTATCTATCTATCTATCTATCTATCTATCTATCTATCTATCTATCTATCTATCTATCTATCTATCTATCTATCTATCTATCTATCTATCTATCTATCTATCTATCTATCTATCTATCTATCTATCTATCTATCTATCTATCTATCTATCTATCTATCTATCTATCTATCTATCTATCTATCTATCTATCTATCTATCTATCTATCTATCTATCTATCTATCTATCTATCTATCTATCTATCTATCTATCTATCTATCTATCTATCTATCTATCTATCTATCTATCTATCTATCTATCTATCTATCTATCTATCTATCTATCTATCTATCTATCTATCTATCTATCTATCTATCTATCTATCTATCTATCTATCTATCTATCTATCTATCTATCTAATCCAATCCCCTTCAGGTGAAATAATGTATGTTTTAGACTTGAGAAAAGGTTAGCTGAGGCTTCGTTGAGAAGAAAACAAAAGGTTTTATAAACCAAGTGCCCCTGGCTGCAGCTCGAGGAGGAGCTTAAATTTAGGTTTAAACGTTTAAGCAACATTTAAGCTCCTCCTCGATGTGCGAGCTTACTCGGGGCGCTATCTGGTGGCGCAGATCCGGCAGCACATTGTTGTGTAGAATATAACGATAATATTATATTTGATAGGCCTATATATATATACATATTATAGGCCCTATATGTAGGTTTAATATTACTATATAGCCTAATATAGGCCTATGCTAATTTCATAGTTAAATGTATGTTTTTCAAGGGGACACTGTGAGGACCCCCAGACCCACTTTCACTCACTCTAACTCGGCCACATCCATAACGCCAAGCTCATTCGCCACTTCCAGGCCGGCCTCCGTCCGTGTGCCTGAACCCAGCGTCGCTAACAGTGACTCTTGGTCGGCCACACTTCATCCAGAATGCCCCGCTGTTTCACAACCTCAGGCTCCCGGCCGTACGCCTCAACCCACGTCGCTAACAGTGACTCTTGGTCGGCCACACTTCATCCAGAACGCCCCGCTGTTTCACAACCTCCGGCTCCTGGCATTACGCCTCAACCCCGCCCCGCCAACCGTGACTCGGTTGTCGGTGTTGGTCGGGGTCATCAATATGTTCCCACAGCCTGTTGGTCCCACCACAGCCCTATGTTTGGTGGTTAGGGTAAGGTGATAGGGAGAGGTTAGAAAAGGGAGACACACACCCAATCTCACACACAGAAATAGGCTACTATTTGGTTAAAAATGTAGGGCCTACGGCCTCAACCCAGACCCGCCAACAGTGACTCGTCGGCCACACTTCATTCAGAACTCCCCGCTGGCTCACAACCTACAGTCACGGGTTACGTGCATGATGCATCGCACATTCTTCGAGCAGGGTTAAACGCTAAGCCCTGCCCACATTTAAGCAAAATTTAAGCTCCTCCTCGATCTGCGAGCTGCAGTCAGGGGTTACTCAGATAAACTGTGTGTGTGTGTGTGTGTGTGTGTGTGTGTGTGTGTGTGTGTGTGTGTGTGTGCATTGTTGTGAATTATAAGACTCAGTCGCTGCCATATATAGTCAAGGAGTGGTGTTATTTTTGGACGATTTTCAAGCCTGTGAATTTCTATGATTATTGTTTCAAACCTGTGTGTGTGTGTGTGTGTCTGTGTTGTAACAATAGGGAGTACATTTTTGCAAAGTGAAGTAACTTTTGGACAACCCTCCCCGCAAACTCAAACTGCCCAGTTCATGATAGTGTGTGTGTGTGTGTGTGTGTGTGTGTGTGAAAGCTAAGCAGCCCATGTAAGTCCTAGTAGTCAAGTTAATCGCAAACGTGTGTGTGTGTATGTGTGTGTATGTGTGTGTATTATGGTTCTGACAGTGACTTCACTCTCAGCTGACTGGACACTGTCACTGAAAGTCTTGTGTGCAGTGTGTGTGTGTGTGTGTGTGTGTGTGTGTGTCTATGCCAGTAGTTATGTCTTGTTGTACTGGAAAGAATAGGAGAGAGAAAAAAATCAAAACAAAAACGCTTTTTTTCTTAAAGGTGCAGTGTGTAATATGACATCATCAAGAAAGTTCTACAAAGTTCTAGAATGCAACGCTCCCTGGGTAACCCCACCCCTTTAGAATAATAACAGAAGCTACAGTGGCCTTCAAGGACAAGAACAATTCTAAATTTTAAACAATGCACCTGATGACATTCCAACTATGACACTTTCATGATGGCGGCACTAGGCCTTGGTCCAAAATATGCAGAAATATGGACATATATGAGACCCTTTCTAAGGGGAAAAAAATTATTCAAAAATTTTTTTTCAGCTATTATGCACTAAATTAAATGTACTTATGGATATTATAATTACTTTTTACAAAATCTGCTGGGAAATAAAACCCAAAATTCTACACACTGCAGGTTTAAGCAAAGTGTAAGACACACTGACCTATCAGTGCAATTCTTAAAGTTGGAGTCAGCAATCCTGGAGAACGCTCGTTGCCAAAAAAATCACTTTTTGGTCAAAATCAGTGAATACTGTATCTCCTCGTGATCCACTACCTGTCTGTACTACTTACTTATTGGTTAAGTTCAGGGACATTGTACACTTATCAACATTCAAAGTGTAAGTGAGCCAGAGTTAGCCTGAGAGGTTAGTTTTCATCTGTTGTCCCCTGCCAGATATTTAAAAGGCAACCTAAAATTACAGAAATAAAATGCATGTATGAACAAAGATTAAAAAACAACATTGTCGACTCAGAAAGTAGGGGAGACCGGGATAAGTAGGCACACTTTTTACTCTAGTGAGAATTGCTTATAACCTAAACATCTTTTAATAGTCATTCCTACATTAAATTGAAGCTTAAGGTGTTGGCTTGAAATGTGAACCCCTCACTTTTTCTAACTTATTATAACAAAGAAGAAATTTACCATCAAGACACTCTAACACATTGTGACAACCAACCCCATCAAGGGGTTGGTTGTCACACACTATGGGGTTGTTTGTCACAATGTAATCTTAATGGGAATAATCTTAAAAAGAAGGCAAGAAAGCAGAACTAAACTTGAAAGTTTAATTTCATTGTCAAGTTGAAAAATAGGCCTACATAACTTTATGCATCTTAACACAAAATGAGCAAGGAATTAACAAAAAGGAAATCCATATTAAGACCAACTTACTGTATGTAACAACATAAAGAACAAAACAAATAGGTCTGGAAGACTATGTAGGTGACCACTGATCCCAGTTGTGGATATTTACATACCAAAATTAAACAGACAGCACCTTCTGGTTCCGAGATATAACGATTGTGACAACCTACCCGTGTGACATGTTACTCCGTTCTCCCCTACAGTAACACATAGTAAGAACGAATTGACAGACAATGGCAAACAAACAATAAAATAAGCAGACAATAAAACACAGCGTACATTGAACATTATAGGAAAGTGCACAAAACAGTAGGGCTGGCCTGAATGCCATTTTTCAGGCTTCGAATATTCGTTGGTTTTTCCGAGCGAATATTCGAATATTCGTTCCAGAAAAACACACCATCAAAAACAACATTAAAAATGAACAACAAAAATTAAAAATTAAAATTTTTATTTATTTTTTAAATAAAAAAAAAAACGTTAATAATCCCTATTTACTCCCTGGAACCGATTTTGACAGTATCTGCATGTTTTGTTGAAGATTTACGCGCTCGGAGGTGAAGTAATGGATGCGCTATGACACATAGTGATGTAATATCCTCCTAAATGAGCAATACTACTACTACAATATTACTAACTTTTATATCCAAATATAAAATGATTTGATGACATTATATTGCAGTACTAGCTTCTTGCAAAAAAAATGTTGAAAAAAAAAAAAAAAAAAAAAAACGAAGCTTCGAATACTAATTTAAGATTCGAATACAAATTTTCCGAACGAGTATTCGAATATTCGAATAATTCAGGCCAGCCCTACAAAACAGTAGATTAGAGCAGGACAAACTACTGTGTGTGTGCTGAAAAAAAATAATCCAACTAACTTTATTTTTATTTTACTGTATTTGTAACGTCGGATATAAGAAAGAGATGTATCATGATTGGCCTTTGAGGAAACAATTTATTTATTTATTTTTCAAAGATATTTTTTGGGCATTTTTATGCTTTATTGATAGTGCAGAGAGACAGAGTTGAAATGGGGCAGAGAGGGGGAGTGACATGCAGAGAACGACCGCGGGCGGGAATCGAACCCGGGTCTGCTGCTGGGCCCGGCCCGGGAGGGGGACGCCCTACCAACTGAGCTAAAGGCGCCCCCTGAATTTTTTTTTCTTGGCATTTTCAAGCTTTATTAGACAGTACAGAGTTGAAATGGGGAGACAGAGAGAGAGAGAGAGAGAGGGGGGGGATGACCTGCAGTAAAGGTCCACAGGTCGGATTTGAACCCGCGACCGGAGCCGATATGGTACGCGCTCTATCCACTACGCCACCGGAGCGCCCCCAGAATTTTTACTTTTTATACTACTATCTCTCTCTCTATCTACCTATCCCTCGTGATCTCTCTCCATCCATTTGTCTGTCTATCCATCTTCTGTACTTCATCAATAATTCACATGTAGAAGGATGAATATTTCAAAAGGTGCCGGACTCTCTCCCTCTATATGTCTCTCTCGTGTGTGTGTGTGTGTGTGTGTGTGTGTGTGTGTGTGTGTGTGTGTGTACCCTAATAGTAGTCTTGTGGAATCTGTAAAAAATTTGACTTTGACCTCATGCTGTGAACTGCTAGACAGTAGGCTGTGTGTGTGTCTGTCAGGCGCCTGTGTGTGTGTGTCTGTCAGGCGCCTGTGTGTGTCTGCCAGGCCTGTTTGTGTGTCTGCCAGCCCTATGTGTGTTTGTGTGTCTGCCAGCCCTGTGTGTGTGTGTTTGCTAGGCCTGTGTGTGTGTGTGTACTAGGCCTATTTGCTAGTATGAATGGTCTATGCGTTTGGAGTGATGGTTTGTTTGGGCTGCAGTAGACCCCACTTCTCTGATCTTCATTAACTATGAATGGGAACTACTTACTTCAACATCTTTCATAGACGGGATGGCACACACACACACACACACACACACACACACACACACACACACACGGGATGGCTGAGTGTCTCATATAGTCACAGCGCTCACACACAGTTCATTGAGTTTGTCACTTCCGCACGAAATTTGGGAGGAGAACCACACCAACGTAACTTCCTAAAAGGCCTTTGCAAACTCGATTTTTTTTTTTTTTATATAGTTTGGGCGATCAATTTGTCTGTTGTTATTATACATTTTTTAACCTGCAACTTAATTTTTATTTATTTTATTGTTTTAAGATATTTTTTTGTAATTTTTATGCTTTATTGATAGTGTAGAGACAGAGTTGAAATGGGGCAGAGAGGGGAGTGACATGCAGAGAACGACCTCGGGCTGGAATCGAAACCCGGGTCCGCTGCTGGCCGAGGCCCATGGGGGGGACGCCCTACCAACTGAGCTAAGGGCGCCCCCTTCATTTTTTTAATTTGCTTCAAAATCTGCAGTGGAGTCGAGTCATCTAATATTTCTAAATTTGGCATCCAAACTATCACAGCACCCCTTGTTCAAATGGTGACAATGTTTTAAATGCTAAAACTGGACAAAAATACTAAAACATATTTTGAAAATATACAATATTCATCATGAACTATGAACCAAATCTGGCATTATAGCTTCATGATGACAGATATATCCGCTGGCTCTAATCTGGGATTACACACACACACACACACACACACACACACACACACACACACACACACACACACACACACACACACACACACACACACACACACACACACACACACACACACACAGAGGATCAAACTGTGATCAGCATGTACTGATAGATAGAAAGGATGGCTGGAGTGAGAGATGGAAAGATATGAAAAATATGTCGGCTCAAATAATTTTAATATTTATTTAAAGGTGCAGTGTGTAATATGACATCATCACGAAAGTTCTAGAATGCAACGCTCCCTCGGTAACCCCAACCCTTTCGAATAATAACAGAAGCTACAGTGGCCTTCAAGGACAAGAACAATTCTAAATTCTAAACAATGCACCTGATGACATTCCAACTATGACACTTTCAACATGGCGGCGACTAGGCCTTGGTCCAAGGTATGCAGAAATATGGACATATATGAGACCCTTTCTAAGGGAAAAGGCTATTATGCACTAAATTAAATGTACTTATGGATATTATAATTATTTTCTACAAAATCTGCTAGGAAATAAAACCCAAAATTCTACACACTGCAGCTTTTAAATGATTCTAGATTTACTACTTGATGAATACTGTTATGACTTGATTTTTTGACATTATTTCTATAGAATATCTGAATGCTACTAAATGTTTCTATTGTTTTATCAGTGCAATGACAAAAACATCGTATTTTATCAAAAAAATATGTATATTTTTTCACATCTGTGTGTGTGTGTCTGTGCGGTGTGTGTGTGTGTGTGTCTGCGCACTGCCTGTGTGTGTGTGTGTGTGTGTGTGTGTGTGTGTGTCTGCGCACTGCCTGTGTGTGTGTGTGTGTGTGTGTCTGCACGCTGCCTCTGTGTGTGTGTGTGTGTGTTTATTGGCAGGATTGTAGCATCGACTGCGCCCTGTGTCCCGCTGTGTTACAACCTGTTTCTCTCACATTACAGAGAGGCTGAGGCCCACTCCAACTGGAACATATGTAATCTCATGTAGTAACCGCGGCGATGGTTATGATGTCATGACTGTGTCTGTCTGTCTGTCTGTCTGTCTGTCTGTCTGTCTGTCCGTCTGTCTGTGTGAGTCTGCTTCTGCATCCCAATTTACTGGCTAATTTTGCATCATTTCCCTTCTGCAATTTCTTTTTTTGCAGATTAAACATTTCAGTCGTTTTAAAATTCTTACTTTACACATTCAAATACCTGTACATGCTGCGATCAATCTTTTTCTGCACATTATTTTTATTGTTTGCCCTAATTTTATTTTATTGTAATTCTAAGATCATCATAAAAAAAAAATAACCTGAGCAAAGAAGGCTTACGATCAAAATATATTCCGCTAAAAAGGAACTGTTGAATATATAGTAGAAGTATGAATTGATTTAGCTCACAGAATTTGTAAATTTAAATTTTTAATTTTTTTATTCTTTTATTTTATTTTATTTTAACTCCCTAAATTCGATGAAATCCTGTAATTGTTTGTTTAGTTGCATCATATTTTGTGTTTTTATTGTGAGTGGTTTACCATTGTTTCATCCCCTGTAGATTAAATTGTGGCTTGGCTTTAGAAAAATCAATTTTCAATTGAAAAAAAATGATAAAAGAAATTGATTTCATTTCCCCCTTTTTTTCTTACTGCCTGTCTATTCTGGCCG
>OX442358.1:30174077-30176577 GCA_949357725.1 Hyperoplus immaculatus | reverse complement strand
ATGACAGTTGTAGCCCATGGAGTTAATTGTCTGTACTAGAGGGTAATATTTCACCAGCTTAGTTAAATAAGCCTCCTCTAAACTTGAGTCAAAGGTGCAGGCTACCTCCAGGATGTGCACTTTTCTACGGTGCTCATCTATTATCAAAATGTCAGGCCTGGTGGCACTTAGATCAGTAAACACAGACATTTCAGCTTCACACAAAGAGAACATATGAGGTCTAACAAAGCAATTGACATGGGTGGAGGATGTTGGTGAAAGTATAGGTGGTAAGCTTTGTACAATCAAGTTCACAATCCTGTCATGCCTGGCTATATAAAGGCTTTTATAAAAGTAGCAGCCATTTAATATATGTGACATTGTCTCAGTGAACTGTTCTTGTCCATGATGAATACATAATGATGTGTGGGTGTGTGGGTACCAGATTGACAGGTTCAGCTGGGACGGTAGAACCTGCAATCTGGCTTTGATGGCAAACGTTTGTATGTCCTCATCAATGGATGCATTATTGAAGATGATGTGGGACACAGAATGGTCAGCAGAAGGCAAGCAGGCTAGTTTGCCTTGTAGTCTTAGTCCCGTCCAGTGTTTTTGGCGTTGTCTGTGTTTTATTGCCAGCAGGGCTGCGCGACAGTTAGTGGGTGGGAGTGTGAACTCGACTCCGTCTTCCACCAAGGTGGCAGTGACGGCGATGTCCCCACTAGTAACCAATGATTCGGATGGGGCTACATTCTTTCCATTATGTGTCCAACGCAGAACGATACCAGTCCAACTACAGAGGTCGTTAAGATCCGGCCAGTCAGACCTGACACCGAACCCGATGGCGCGAGTGTCCAGTTTGCCGTTCGGTTTCCTTCTGAATCCCAGAAAGTTCGGCTCAGATTCGGAGGCGAGAGGGACTTTGCGCTTCTTAAGGTCTAATAATAGCGATGCACGGGCCATTTTCCTGACAGAGGGATCATCGTTGTTCAGCATATTTAATAAATGTGCCAACCTGGTGGCGATGTAGACCCACTCAAAATCGGGTACTCCCAAGCCCCCCTCGTGCCTACTGTGGTGGATGACGTCCCGAGTTGTGTGGGTGTTTAGGCCACTCCAGCCTCTAACTATCTGAACCGTTTTATTGTTTAAGTCTTGCAGTGTTTTACGTGTTAAGTGAACATTGGCAAAGAAGTGGTGAACCTTTGATAAGGCAATTTGCCCAATGGCATCCAGTTTCATTGTAAGCGGCAAAGGAGATGTGTCAATTTTATGTAACCTTGAAGTATAATCGGATATTATTTCTTGCACTTGTTGGTCCCAGTCGCCAGCTACATTAAATTTGTGTCCCAAGTATGCATATGTTTCATTTCGGGAATAGACTCGAATGGTTTTATTGTTGATTTTGAATTGGGGGTCGCGGTCTAGCTTCGACCGATACCACCTATTCCCGCCGCTCCTCCTTTCAAAGAACGTCGCGCACTTGGACTCCTTGACCTCCAGGCCCGACCACCGAAGGAAGGCATCAGTCTTGTGCAACATGTCCTGCACAACCTTTTCCTGGCGGGATGCCATTTGCACATCGTCGGCAAAAGCTTGTACAGGATTTGGGGAGATGGTTCCAGGTGGAGCGCTTTGGCACATCCACTCTATCCACCTATTGATTGACAGAATGAAGTTAATTGCGCTCCACGGGCAGTCTTGATCCCGATGCGCAGTGGAATGTGTTCAGTGAGCTCGGCTCCGCAGATGACCTGAACGAAAGAGCCTTGGTACACATCTTTAACGATGTCGATGTAACATTGAGGGAGATGTATTTCCTCCAGAGCTCTTAACATGATATTATGAGGGAGTGTGCCAAATGCGTCACGGAAATCGAGAAACACTGAATAAAACTTTGCACTTTCGTGTTTAAAGTCATCTATGGCAGTTTTTAGACAGAATACATGTTCATTCATGCCTTGCCTTTCTATATATGCCTTTTGTTTAGTGGACATCATGTTTGCGTCCACCAGCCATGGTAGTATGCGCCCAAGAATGCATTTCATAAACAGTTTGTAGATCGTAGGTAGGAGAGAAATGTCTCTCCAAGTGGTGGGGTCATTTGGAATATTATCTTTTTTGGGTATTCTGTGGATTAGCGCTCCCTTCCATGACTCGGGCACGCGCCTGTTAGTGAGACAAGTGTTGAAGATTGGCAGCAATTTTTCTTTCACGCTTGTTAGCTTTAACATTTCATAAGTGACCCCATCACTACCACTGGACTTATTGTTTGGCAACCTGGCTAGGACATTTCGCACTTCATCCTCTGTGAAAGGAGAGGATACTGGAGGAAACTCTGGCTCTGGTGAGAGAAGTGAGTCGGCCCATGGTGGAAGCAGAGGGGCGTCGTCTATTGAGGTACTGCCTTCACATTTATTATGATAATATGCCTGCACATCTTGAGTGTTACTGGGGCAAGGTGGTGTCAGAGGATACTCGCTGTTAAATATTCGCTATTTTAAATATATTGCTAATAAAT
>OX442358.1:30156577-30159077 GCA_949357725.1 Hyperoplus immaculatus | reverse complement strand
CTCAGCGCTCTGCATGGAAATCTCTCAAGTTTTAAAGCACACAGTCACACACTGCCTACGCTCTCTGGCTGGATGGATGGCTGGCTTTCTCTCTTTCTCTCTCTCACACACACACACACACACACACACAGATATGCAGACACACACACACACACAGAGAGAGAGAGAGAGAGAGAGAGAGAGAGAGAGAGAGAGAGAGAGACACACACATATAGAGAGACAGACACACAGACAGAGAGAGAGAGACACACACACACACACAGTGACACGCAGAAACATACTCACATAGAGACACACACAGAGAGAGAGAGACACACACTCACACACACAGAGACACACACAGACACAGAGAGAGAGAGAGAGAGACACACACACACACACACACACACAGATACGCAGACTCACACACACATAGAGACACACACAGAGAGAGAGAGAGACACACACACACACACACACACACAGTCACACAGACTCGCACTCACACACACAAAGCTGCAAAGGAAATCCAACCCCTGACTTTAACTCTCGGAAACTCTACAACTTGTATTTGCTGTGAAATGCGCCGAAGGGCAAATCTAAAAACAAGTTAATGGCAGAGATGCAAATCCAAGCATACACGCAAGCACACAGTCTCTCTCTCACACACACACGCACACACACACACAGACACACACACACGCACAGAGACACACACTCATAGAGAGAGACACACACACATACACTCACACACAGAGAGAGAGGCACACACAGACTCAGTCACACACACACACACACACACACACACACACACAGTCTCACATACACAGTCTCTCTCTCTCACACACACACTCACACACTCACACACACACACACACACACACACACACACAGAGAGAGAGAGGCACACACAGACTCAGTCACACACACACACACACACGCTGAGACACACGCTCATAGAGAGAGACACACACACACAGAGAGAGAGAGAGACACAGACACACACACACACACACACACATACACACACACGCAAATCGGACTAAATATCCAGTCAGTCACGCAATAGCAGGTGGAAACATGGCGGTGCTTTCTTACTTTTCTAGTTTCCATTCTAGTTAAAGCTACAACGAGTAAGTCGGCACGTTGGCGACACCTTTGAACAAAAGCGGTAGTATTTTTACGACGCCAGCTGTCGTGAAGCTGTTTTCTAGCTTGTGCAGGGCGTGCAAGATTCAAATAATCAGGAAGCAATATGGTGCGTGGCCGTGTGTTGAAAGTGTGAGGGCACCGGACTCTTTTCGGCTCCGTGAGAGTGGTTAGTGACACAGCATCAACTACACCTGATTGCAATGAGTTGATCCATTGTCACCTCTCACGGAGCTGAACGAGCATGTGTCCCCACACAAAGCGAATGAACGAGAGACGGCAGTTAGTTATGGATCACGATGAGGTAATGTGTTTATGTTGTTGTAAATAATGACTATTTCAGATGAATAGTGGTCATCTGATGATGTTGGTGAGGCAAAGTAAACTGTGTTTTAGTAGGCTACCGCTCATTCATTTAGGAGTAAACTCCGCAGTCTAGGTTCACTCTGTGAAATTGTGTATACGTTGCTTGGCAACGCCCTCCTCCCGCCCGCCTATCACTCTCCCTTTTAGCTTTTCTTCATTGCATTTTCTTTTTTTTCTTTGATGGTTCAGCCCCGTTATCAGTCATTATGACGACAAATAACTGTCTCAAACAAGGCTCCCGCTCCCCTTCTAGGGTGACCAGATCGCATTTCCATTACTTTTCACACGTCCCACAAATTGAGACGTTGTCCCGCATTGTTATTGAAAGTGAGCCCCCCTTTTTAAATGCGTGTTTTATAATCTGGCATTTATCCGATAGCTGTGAGGAGACAGCAGTCTCCGTTTGTCTGTGTGTGTGTGTGTGTGTGTGTGTGTATCGGGCTGCTGGGCTCTGTGAAGGTGCTGCCTGCAGTGCTTCAGAAAAATGAATTCCGTTCCCATACGATTATCTGTGACCAAATGTGAAATCTCACTGGAGAGTTCTAACCATGGCAAAATGCAAACAGATCAGACCACATGAAAACCTGGATTTAATATGCGTTAAGGGACCACACACACACACACACACACACACACACACACAGACACACACACACACACACAGACACAGACATGCACACACACACACACACACACACACAGACACACACACACACACACACACACAGACATGCACACACACACACACACGCACACGCACGCACACACACACACACACACACACACACACACACACACACACACAACCAAAGATTGTCATTATTAAATTCACATGTTAATATAAAGCTGCAGGTCTTGAGTTCCAAACCAGACCATAAAAAATTCCCACAAACTCCACATGTAGCATGTAGCATGTAGCATTCTCCACATCTGAGCGACCACAAAATGGGTCCAAATGCCCAATATTTATTAATTTATTTACGTATTTAAAAAGAGTATAGCTGTC